>CM074954.1:24611390-24628496 GCA_037577455.1 Pangasius macronema
CCTCTTCCTCAGTGCCACTGTCTCTAAACCATACAGCATGGCTGCTCTCACCACTGTCTCGTTCACCTTCCCCTTGACTCTCGCTGATATTTTTCCATTACTCTGGACTGTTGATCCCAAGTACTGAAACTCCTCTGTAGATTCGATACTATTATCAGTAATACGGAGTAAATAAAGTTTGGTGTAAATCTGGTGATGAGGATGTTGATTACGGAGAATCAAGACGATTTAAGCTGCAAAACACAGTTAAAGTGGGACGTAACATCAAGTACCGGTGAATCCTGAAAAAACACGTGTTGCTACTTTTGGGAACATCGGTAAGGAAATCGGTCGTAAATTTCCTCATAGTCACTCACTTACAAGAACACTTTGTCCTCAGTGTTTGTTTATTTTTTGTTGCTCAACCCCCAACTTGTGTCCGGATTGGTTAAGGCTTGACGTCACTCAGCGCTTTTCTGAAACTTTAGGAAGCTCTGCTGTGACTAAATAAACGTCTGCGGCTTTCTATAGGATTATGTAGAAAACATGCACTGGTGGTTGAGAGAGGGAAAAAGGCTAAGTGTGAAAATCTCCGGAGAAGACAACTGTCCTTTCAAGTGGGACTTGCTCCCTACCTAGGCAGCCTAGGATGTGTGTGCTGAATCGGACACTACATTGTAAAACTGATCGTATTTATTATAATTATATTCATGCAGCAAGTCTGCATTTGTAGAATTTTCTGGAATGAATTAGAGCACTGCTATCATCTTTAGCTAAGCGGTTAGCACGTACCCGATTTTGGCGGGCATGTAGACCATCATGGGAACTACAGGTGAATCATTGTTGCCGTAGATGATGAAGCCCATCTCCCTCAGCCTCCTGCGGAAGTAGTTTGTGTTTTCCGCCAGCTGCTGGATGCGATCCCTGCCTGGAATTTATGTAAAAAAAATAAATAAATAAATAAATTAAAAAAAAAAAGAAAGACATTTCAAACACTGAAAGGGAGTGTTTTGGACTTGGCGTTAATCTGCTTTTTCCACGGCCCTTTCATGCGATCAGACAATTAAAAAGTTACCAATCCACAGGACCCATTATTGAAGTTAATAGGAAACCTGACCATCTGAGCTATAAACTTTATCATCGCACTGGAGGGAGAGCGAAGCATGCAGCCGGTCCTGATCCATTAAAGCGGGAATATTTTATACCTGCTGATTTTATAGGACTTCTTAAAATTTCCCCTGTGATGTCATCGAACCACGGACGCTAGTTTCTACCTCATGTTTGCAGCATGAGGTTTTATCGCACTTGAGCTCCGTGTAAGCCCGTGTGTCCTTGCCAGAGATGCTAATCAGCGGGGGGAAAACAAAACCTGCGAGCAACAGAGGAGCTCTTCATCTAACTGAGAAGCGTGCCTGCTTCGAGAAGGCCTGCTCTGTTATGTATTGCGAAAGAATTTGCGAGAGACCACTGCATGATCTGTTTGGAAGGGCTTACGTTTCTGGAAGGCAGGTCAAACTTTCCATGCATGCCAAGGAATGCCACTAAGGAATTTCCTGTTCCATGCTAATGTCTCACCTTGGTGTCTTCTATGTGCTGGATGTGTCATTATGCTGCACTTTGGACAAAGAGGTTGGCTGAAAGATGAGCAATCAAGAGATCTGCTATAATGAGATGTTCAGAGACTGAAGTCTTCACCTTGAATAAGTTCTCAGAGGTGAAATCTTCCCAACTCATGACCTGGAGACAGGTTTTACTTTACAGAACGGAGTGTTTTTTTTTTTTTAGGATGGAACAAGCCAGGCAGACTTGCGAGTGCATGTTGGGTGGGTCGTATCTGATGAGTGCTTGCGAAACGAGACTTGACTCCCTGTGAAATTGGAGTTCGTGTAAACTGGCTACTGACAGATACAGCAATCTGTACGAGTTGTGACCGGGTCACTTGCTTTGTGGTAATGAAACAAAGCCCCAATGATAAACACTTTGTTTACACGTCCTCTGCCATCGCTCTTATCCCTCCCAGAGTATGTTTCTAAGAACCAATCCACATTTCCACCAGCTTCAGATCTGAATCAGTCATCGACTTTTATTAATGAACAACTGTGTAGAATTTTTTTTTTTACCCTATAACATCAAATCTTTCAGCAACATCACCAGAGGTATTATTGGTTATTATTGGTTGTTTCGTTGCAGTTACCAAAAAAATGGCTGGTACTTCCTCAGACCGAATTTTGGCAACAAGCGTGCCAGTCCTTGTCATGCATGGAAAGATCGACAAACAAGAACTAAAGCTTTCAGAACTGCAAGATCGTGCAGTGGTGAAACGTCTCAAAAAAATTCTTTCATGATGCCTCACAGAGCAGGCCTTCTCTAAAAACAGATCATGCAGTGGTCTCTCACAAATTCTTTCACAATAAATCACAAAGCAGGCCTTCCAAACGAGCACTCAAATTCATCTGCTCGGAACAAACTGTTGATATTTCAAAGGTTGTTTGTTTATAGGATATTTATGCCTTGGATAATTTCTCTTCCGCCAATCGGAGTTGGATGTAGCTTCAAAAAAACTCTGGAGATGAACCTCCCTGGACTGCTCAGGTCTTTTTTTTTGGCATTTATGTAGAACTGGAATCCCGTGATATCACTGGTTCTTGGTTTCAGAACCGAACCTGGATTGCTAGCTGCTAAAAGCGCGAACCACTGAATCGTATCATGCTAGTGTCTGTACAGACATTACGGTCAAGGCAGAGCTTGATGAATACCGATCATCTGCTTTGATTGAGATCAGAGATACGTGCAAACCAGCAGCTATTGCTGCTGACAGCCACGGGTCAGGACGTGATTATGACCTTTTCCATGTCCAGTTCCTAGGAGAGCCCTTAATTAATGGTGACATTTGCACTAAAGAAAGTTGTTACCAAAACCGTGTTAAACGAAAAGAGCATCTGAAAGCAATAAAGTTTCGAGAGGAACTTAAACTGCTGGACTTCCAGCCCTTGAATGGGCGAGCAGGTCCTCCAGGAGGTGGGGGTTGGGGTGTGTGCTGGGATGGAGAAAGGGCTCTCCAAAGTAAATCTTTCTGGGGTACCCTTTCAACAGCTAGTTTCACAGCGCACACCCCCCAATAACTCCTTCCAGACACGGGGCTGCAGGATTTGAAGCAAGGGAAGGGCCGAGAGAGCCCGAAAGAGCTTCCAGATGTGGGGGGCCGCTTCCCCTGTTCCTCCCCCCCCGAAAAAAGCCAGTTCCTCTGCACTTCCTTTTCATCTAAAGGAGCAAGATAAGTACAAACATCCATGTGAAGTTCAGGGTCTCGGGAACAGGGCAAGACGAGGCGTTGCAGCAGCTTCCAGGCTTCTCTTGAGTTTCAGCCTTCCATTATGATCCACATCTCACCAATGAGAGCAGACCATTATCTCTACAGCGAAGCATTTCGCAGCCATACAGCTCATTCACAGCTCATCATGCAGAAGATTAACGAGCCTGGACGGGACCCCGGATACGATTCTATATAAAGCTTGCAAAATCTAAGCTTGATCTCGTTACTCCACGGGCCAATCGTAGTCGCTAACTGCTTTAGGACTTGGAACGCTACTCGGGTTATTATTGGTTGTTTGGGTTTCACATAAAATTAGATTAGAGAGCAAATAGTACGGCGTATATATATCTCGCATTTCCCTGCTGAAAGACGGACAATTTGAGGCAAACACACTCAAGCACCTAAAACACATGTTACTGAGTTCAGTACCCAAGCTGGTTAACATCTTCAGACAGAGATGGATGCCTGATCCATGTTTGTCAAGTCCCCCTATTAACACACGCAGGGGCAATTAGGCTCCACAATGACCCTCAGATACACTGATTCCCAATACCAGGACACAATGACACAGCCAGCTCAGTGCCCAGCTAAAACTGGCACATTCCTGGGTATAGACTACCATGGAGATTGGAAACTAAAAAATATATACAATATATAATTGTGTGTATATAATTTAAATATATGAAATTTATATTCAAATACAGCTTACGACTCCGTAGACAACGGAGTTCTTCACTGAGCCTCTTCGAAGTGCATCTGCGAAACGGGCCCAGGAATTCTTCAGCAGCTGTCGGCTCCTTAATCCTGACCTCGTACGTTAGCAAACAGGTATCAGCCCCGCACCAAATACTAGCACGTTTACTTTAACGATGAAATCAAACGACGGCCGAGTGACCAAAGATTACGTGAGCTCCATGCAGCTTTGAGGCTGGCGCCCAAAGCAAACCTGACACCTGCGTAACAGCGGGGTTAACGGTGCGCACGGAGACGCGAAAGCACATTTACAGCTGACGGCAAATTGACTCGGAGAATCCTAGCCCGCTTTGAAAGTGTTATTGAACCAGGAGTGGAACATGACCTGCTGAGCAAAGCCAATGCCGACTCCTCCAAAGAGCATACACAGATCACATGACTGACACGGAGGAATGCTGATTTAGGAATAATGTATAGGTTTAATATAAACATCTGGATAAGCTTTCACAGCCTAGCAAGAAGATCTGAATGTGAAAATTGAGCCTTTATCGTTACTCCTTATTCAGAATAAGGGGATTATTATTTCCTGGTTAACTTGATGCGTTGTTCAAAAAGGACTGCTTCAAAAATCTGATTAATAAATAAAACATTTAACTGAAGACAACCGGTGAAAAGCGTTCGTTCTCCATGTTTACTGATTTACCTTTTCATTCTGAGTGTATAGCTGCTCAAACGAATTCATGCTACTTCAACGTTAGCAGTTAGCTCGTTGAAATCGCCATGTCGGTTCATCGGATCGCTACTGTACGTTTTAAACTCATGATTCGTTTTTTTTTTTTTTAAAAGAATTAGTTCTTTGTATACGTGAAAAGTTTGCCAAAGCGACATTCTAAAGTTTCGCTTCTAAAGTTTTAATCACAGTTTAAAACATCCCTGGACGGTTTGCATTATTATTATTATTATTTGTAATTTATGTAATTAACTTGAGTAGCTGGAGTTGTTGCCATGGCAACAAAATGATGCCATGTCCAATCTCCTCACTGTTTCTTGCTTCCATGGCATTTTGGGAATCAGTACTATGCTGATTTTTTTGGCTTTCTTGCTTCTAAACAGATGACTCGTTGTGGCTAAACTGATCATATAAAAAAGGAAATAAAATAAACGAAGAAATAATAAAAACAGTATGAATATGCAAATGCAAAACACTACATTTCCACCAACGGTGCATGGCCTGCATTTGCCAATTTAGCTATTGCTAGCTCTTAAAAAACAATAAATTAATTAAAAATTAAAAACAAACTGCTGTAGTGACCATGTTCATACTTTAACCACCCAGGGAAAAAAAACATAACCATACATTTTTTCCCCCTAAAGTCTAAGGTGACGTTAAATAGCTTGTTGTAGTGTGATGAAGGCTTGAAAGAAAACGAGGCTGAAGGAGCCGACGGAACCTGAAGAAGTGTGCGTTCCCATGAGGCTATCTACCTCACTGACCTCCACTTGATTAGTTTTCTTTGAGCCGCCACCTCCTCCCGCCTAAACACACACTCGGCCAATTGTTCTTCATGCCTCCCCACGTAATCTTTCACAGATGCTCCGAAAGAAGTTAATCTGTAATGATGTCATTAGTTAATCTGCAACCTGCTCTTCTGCTGTTGAACCGCAATATCGCCGCCGTTCAGCCATAAAACTCGTTCGGAAGAGTCGTTCGGAACTGAGATCGAGCGAGCTCAAACATTTACAGCAATGACATGATTAGCTACGTTAGCACAAACAACAACAACCTGACACCATCGATAGACAGCGTGTTCTGCGAATAACAAACAATCAAATCTTCTCCAAGTAGACTGAACTCGCTTATAATGGAAATCTAAGGGAGGCTGTTGAATAACTTTTACGCAAAACACAACTTTGCAGAACGGGTTCATGATCTCCTCAGGACAATGTTTCCGTAAAAGAAGTTCTACGCCATTCGTCCTTGGAACGAGTTTGTGGACCTTCAAGAAAGGTTCAATTTCATGAGACATTCTTTAACTTCTGCCACATTTTAAACATTTATTCACTGAATTCAACTAGACTCCTATTAAAACGCGAGTTTCTAGTTTACGAATTTTCTGTTTTTTTCCTCCAGTGAGAGATACATTTTGAAATTCTTATCCACGTCTAGTTGGACCTACGCTCCCTAGACCTAGCTTTGAACACGCTTAAGTCTACAGATTTTCTTTTCTGTTTTTTTTTTCCTCCAGTGCAGGGACACTTGTTGAAATTTTTTTATCCATGGCAGATGTGCATATGCTCCAGCTGTGATAGATTGAGATTAAATTTAAAAATGCTGGAGTATTCCTTTAATGAGGAATAATACCTGAGCCTGGTCCTGCACTTGCAGCTGTACCTGTACCAAGCACAGGGGGTTCAGCGTGATCCTCTCCGGATCAGGAGAACCCGCTCAGGGCCGTGTGGAACAAAAGGCTTTTGTGGAACCCACATGTGCAGGAGAGATGGGCAAAGCCTCCTAAAGCCTGGCCTACTTTCGCTCATATTAGTCACAGTGAACACTACCTGGGCCTGACAAGCCTGCAGGGCCTGTTTGTTGTAGCTGCCGGCAGTGATTGAGTGGCGCAGGAGAAGAGAGTCCAATCAAAGAGCCGGATCGGGCCCGAGCTCTGTGTGTGTGTGTGTGTGTAATTGTTAACACATTTCTGGAGTTTAAACTCCGAGCTAAATATTTTACCTGGACGCCGCCTGTACATCTGTAGAAGCAATCAGTCTTATTTCAAGAGCAATGAGAAATTGTGCAATAATCGTGCAAAAGTCAAAAAAAAAAAAAAAAAAAAAATCTTCTCCCTCCTCTTCACTCAGTCTCTTTGAAATACCCGATTCTGATTCAGGTCCAAGCTTATGTGCGGCATCTTGAGCAAATAAACGTCTCGAGGGCTGTATTTGCATCGTAAAATGAAACAGCCGCTAAAGCAGTTAAAAGAATGGGAAATGTTGACAGTGCGTGCAGTTTAGTCACGCTTTATCACGTGAGTGTTTCGGGTCCAAAAGCAAAAAAAATATATATACATATTGTCCTGTTTATCATTTCAGGATATTTTTCTTCTTTAGTTTTGAACTGCAGCATATCTGAATGTTTATAAACTTGCCTCAGATGACATTTTTAAGCTCTATAGTCACAAATTTAAATCAGCTAGTTTGTTTTGTTAAGTTTGCTTCTCTAGTTTTGCGCTAGAGCTACAGGACTTGTGCCGTTTATACAGTTTATAGCTACGAGTTTAGCATCTCAAACAGGCTAGATTAGAAGATATGTGCTTCATCAGATTTCACGATTCTCATTGGTCAGAAAATGTCGAATAATCTTGTATATTAACGCGCTCGTCCTGACACGTTCGCAGGGACCTGTACCGTGGACGCGCCATTAAAAACGGGACTTTGTAACAGTTGCCTAACACGGGAGAGTTCACATGATGAGCTGCGTTTTGCCAATTTCATTAACTCCACAACATTAAACAAGAAAAAAACGTGTAAAATGTATATTCTTAAATCTAAAAAAATGCTGGTGCTGGCAAACTGCTGTGGTATAAAAGGAATAAAACTCTTCAGGATGTGAAAATAAACAGCACCATGGTGGTAACAGTGACTCCGCTACATCACGCCACTACATCACTGATTATTTTCCTTTAACAGCACAACGCAGAGTGTTTAATCCTGTGCTTACAGCAGGAGAGTGTTTTTGTTAAATGGACCAAACTATGACATGTACATTACAGTATTTTTTTTAAAAATCTGTTGTGATATTTTGTGAATTGCTTTACAGCTTATTAGCCAAAACTACGCAAGTGATGCTAACACATCAGACGTATCTATTACGATGGACTGCGTGTGGAGAAAGGCGGAACACCGTGTACACTTCATCACTGGCTCGCTGTTCCCGCACAACGGATGACCAGAAAAGGCCCGTGTTTTTTTTTCTTCCTCCTGCTGGCTTGCGTCTGTATTCGTTTCACACGCTAAAGCCACAGATAGGAACTGATCCAAGACGTGGAAGCAATCATAACAAAGCTGTGTGTGTGCGTGTGTGTGTGGCGGTGTGGAAACGCTGGCACTCCAGGTAAACGGCTTTCACAGGAGAAGTGAACACTACATTTAAAAAAAAAAAAAAAAAAAAAAAAAACTACACACTACAACAAAACACTAATATTAAAATTTTTTTTGACATATTACACCATTAATGTTTTTTTTTCTTATGTGCTACAACATTTTTCAATATATGATGTGAAAACACATTATGGCTGTACATAGGGTCTAGTGCTTGGTTAGTCCTGCCCCCTAGTGGCACACAGTGTCAGGCACAGCTGTGAGGACAAATGCATCATGGGTATTTCCCAAAATGTTTACTCTTTCAGCATAGCTCAGAAACTGAAAACTAATTCCCATAAACGATTCAAAGGAGATGAATTAATCCTCACATGTCTAAAGAATAAAACACTCCATGTCGTGCTGTTCTAGGAAAATAATCAATGACAAAACGATGTAATGAAGAAGAATCACTATCCCGAAGTTGATTATTTTCCTATTAGCATGCACCGGAGTGATGTATTCCTCTTAAACCACAGCCACTTGCCAATGACGACAGGTTGTACTTTATATCCGTTTATAGTTACATTTCAAACTATAAACAGTCGTGAAATGGTTATAAACTTCTTGAAATAGTAAGACAAAAAAAAATCACAACACTGGAGACTCCTTCCATACATGTTAATTAAAAATCTCCACGCAGAAAACGTCACCATGTCAACAGGTATGTACAACAGTTACTACGGAAACGAGAACGTATTAGAAACGAGTGCGGTAAACTGTACACCTAAACCTCGTTTAGGCTCGGACATCAATAGGTGAAGTGACGTGATGTGTTAGTGAACAAAAAAAAATGTCATTTGGCAAATAAATTTCACAAATTCTTCCTGTCCTTGTTTCCTTTCTAAAAAAGTGAGGGAAGGAAAGAAAACAAGGAGGCGTAACAGCCCGTGACTCTTACCTATCGTGGTCCCGTCCTCTCCCATAATGCACTTCATAGAAGTGATAATTTGCTCCACAATGGGAGGCGACATGGAGGTAGCGTACACAGCACTGTGAGAATGAGAGCGCAGGTAATCTATCAACTCCTAGAGAGAGAGAGAGAGAGAGAGAGAGAGAATTAAAACCAGTTATCGAAAGCTACAATTACGACTCTGATGATGTTCGCTACATTCCTACACACTAGCCACAAACACAGACGCTCAGCACCTTTCTCCCGCCGATGTAACCCCCCGCTGCGCCGAAGCTCTTGGTGAACGTTCCCATCATGATGTCCACGTCTGTGGGGTCGAGGTTGAAGTAGTCGACCACGCCCCTACCCCGGGAACCCAGAGCGCCGATGCTGTGAGCCTCGTCCAGGTACAGGTAGGCTTTATACTTCTTCTTCAGGGCGATGACTTCAGGCAGGCGTACGATGGAGCCCTCCATGCTGAGGAAACGGGGTGGAGTTAGCTACATTCAACGTTTCAGCGTTTCGCAGAATAACCCGCACTTTTATTTAGCGTTTGTGGAAAACGTGCGTTTCCAAATAAGCCAGATAAGAGTCTAGGGGTCCAAGCACTAAAGTGGCCCCCAAAGACTCTCAAATAGCTCAAACGTGCAACGTACAAGCATCAGTCAGCATGTTTAGTGTACTAGCATACACTAGAACTGCATAGTTCTAGTTCATTAGGGTACTGGAACTCTTTAGTTCATCATAAGGTTCTGAATATGTTAAGAATACAAAGGAGGAACATGTCCAGGAACTAGTTCAAAACACAAAAAGTTCTGAATGTGTTGGGAATGCAACAGAGGAACCTATCCCTGAACACCGTAGCTCTCGTTCTGGAGAATATCAGAACTCCTTAGCTCATTAAAAGGTTCTCAAGGCTCAGAGAAAACGTGCGTAATGTATTCCCTTAGGAGCATGTTTGGAAAATACAACATTTTGTGCAGTTAAACACTCCTCGAGGACTTGTTCCATGGAGTAATTACAAAGCATTAGATAAAAAGCACTAGATATACCTGTAGATGCCCTCCACCAGTATGAGGATCTTCTTCCAGGGCCGGTGGGTTCTGGGCTGGCCGTGCACTATAGCGTCTCTGAGCAGCTTCTCCAGGCTCTGCATGTCTGCGAAGAGCAAAACGGAGTCATAAAAACAAAATATTCAGAAATTCATTATGCAGTAACAGTGACCTAATCATATTCAGGCTGAAATACTTAGCGAGCTCATGAACGATACGCTGACCTGAAACGGCCTTGAGCACGGCAGAGGAAAACTCCGGCAATTACAGGCTACACTGGGTTTGTAAATGTTACTTTAAAGTAAGAGGAAATTGCAACGCACAAAAACTAGAGATCTATACACTGCGTGGCAGATGTGGACCAGATGTGTGCCATATCTTTAAGGCCATTTTTGGTTCCAGCAGAATACCAACACTCATTTATTGTCCCACTCACACATGCTAGAAATATGATATAATTATCCTGAAGGCTTATATTTAGATAATTAACAGACGTCTCTTTAATCTTAGGATCACTGCCTCTTTACCATGATGGAATTCTTATTTAGTTATACATTCCTCCTACAAGTTATATAAATATGTTTTAAATATATTCCCCTACTAGACGTGACATCAGACGAACAAACAGTAAACAGTTTATTAACTTCTTTAGCTATACCACTACGATCTTTACCGTTACGCAAGGGATTCCTCAAGGCTCAATTCTAGGGCCATTTCTTATTTTCATTTTTATAATTTCTATACTGTTTCTGTTTATATCTTGTGTCATTTCAGGCTTAAATCATTAACAGTGTTAAGACTAATAGAAAGATTCTGGACCTCCTGCAAAAGGAACTCTAATTTTAACTAAACAGAATTATTTTACTTTAGATTTTGAGATGTGGGACACATCCCTTCTTGTTATGTTCATATACAGCTTTTGATTCTCTTTACCAGCTCCATAGCACAAACTTTGTTTTTCCTCAGAAATACTGCAAAAATGCAGAATCTGTTCATCTCATTCGCCTCACACTTTTATTTCTAGGCGCTTGCACTTCTGTGATTCTCTTCTGAATGCAATCATCTGCAGGTCTCCTTCTTAAATTCGGAGAGGTCAAGATTCAGCTGTTGGCCCTCTCTCTCGAATCTCAACACTGAATCAGATGTTTACTTCCCATAAAACAATGCTTACACTTTAAAATTCTTCCTCTCCCGTACAAGGCTCTTGCGTCTTCCTGCCGCAGATCTTTTTCCCTACCAGCCCACCCTCTTCCTCAATATCCCTCCGTTTAAACTCTGCAGCTCTGCACTGCCTTCAAACTACATTTTAACCACAGTGCTGTTGAATTCTCAGAGCTGATTGGTCAAAAGGAGTTGATTTAATTAACTGCATGGGCTTGTATGATGGATTTAAAACGTGTGTAACTGGTGATATGGTGTCGGTTTCTTTAAGGACACATTTATTTAACATTTATGGAAGGAGTCTCCAGTGTCAACACTTTGCAACAGTCTTAATGACGGAGGAGTTCACGCTTTGAGGTTTCTCTGTGACAAGTTACGTCTTATTATCTTCAGTAGAGATAAGAAAAAGAGAGTTTGGTGAGAGAAGAAATGTTTAAAGCTGCTATAGAGTAAGTGATAACAACAGGAACTGTTCCACTACATAACCGTGTCTGTAAATGGGGAAAAAAGTGCAATGTGTCACTTGTAAATGAACGGAAACTTTGCAAGTTGATGTGGTATAAAAGCAATAAAACATTAACTAACTTCAGGGTGGTAATAGTAACTCCGCTAGTTGATTATTTTCCTAAAACAGCACTACACAGAGTGTTTTATTCCTTACATGCTTGTAAGCAACTTGCCTTAGGTCACCTGTTTTACCACATCTTTAGCTGCATCCTTTCACAGAGAGTGTTTCCAGCTATTAAAGACTAATAAACCAGGCACTTTTATTGCGTCAGTGGTCGGCATGGTGATCAGATGACTAACAGTCAGCCATGTTTAGTACAGAAGAGCTCCTGTTGGGTTGTTAAATATCTGTACAGCCGCAGATAAACGCTCCCGACCTTCACGTGAAATAAACACTGCAGCGTGAATCATTATCATTACAACATCGCCGACTTTAGGGTCAATAAACTGACTCGTAACAAGGAGACTTCACAAACTGAAGAGGTGATGTCATCACGCACGCAGCGTACGCATTCCCCTCAAGTTTTTCATTCATTTAGAAGCGACAGAACTCCTATTCGCGGCCTGTAACAGGAGTTTCTTCAAAGAGAGAGATGGTGTTAAGGTCAATCCCAAGAGACTCCGGCAACTTTACCTAGAAAAACGTCGGCGCTACTCTGCGAGCTGGAGCCGTACTGAAATAACAAACATGGCTGAACTGCAGCGTTGTGTGTTCCGTCATCATTAAATTGGGTGGATGTCCTTTTGCATACTTTGGAGCTCATCCAAAGAAACTATCCGACCCGGTGACACAGTTGTGGGCTCTCGACACTCATTCTCCACATCCACATCCACACACACACACACACACACACACAGTGTCATACAATGCACTGAAGAAATTAATAATTAACTAGATTGCTTTAATACATGTTAAAAAGTCAGTGGAGGAAGTGATTTTTGTTTTGAGCGACAATAAGCCTGCTCAGAAGGCTGTCGAAAATTTCGAGCGCTTCGTTTAGTCCTTTTTTTCCCCCCTCAAACAGAAACTAAAACTTAAAACCTAAAACTTCTAGTTCATTTTCCACCAAACTGAGAGTCTGTGAAGGTCAGAGCAACCATAAAAGTGGCTGTTTCGGCATTACGGAATGCCAGGGTGCCATTACTAAGTTAAAAATAAAACAATAATAAACATGGCTTTAAAATATTTCTAGGTTTACTCATCAGCTGCAACAAACCTCCTGATGAAACGGCTGATGAACAGTATTCACATTTGGTCAACAACAACAACAATAATCCACAAGATAAAAGATTTTCATTCCTTCAGATTGTTGTTGGAAATCATCCGCACCAAAAATCTTCGCACCGTCGTACTACATACGATCAAAAAAGAAAAGTGCTTCTGTTCATTAGGACTGAGCTGTTTTTTGTTTTTTTTTTGCTACGATATCATTTTTACTACTCGACTAGTCACTGTTTCCGTAATTAAAGCAATTCGCTATTTTGAGGCAGTTTTATTAGCGCAGTTAAATGCTAATAAACAGCAGCGCTTCACTTAACAACCACACACAGGCTACAAATTACATTTCAGTGCTTCTTAAGCTACACCGTTAACAACGAAAATAAACAAATCAGCACGAATGTGCAAAATAAACATAATATGTGTATCATATTACACAGATTTAAGGCTGCATCGCTTCTTAAACGCATTCTTACGGATGAGCTGAGAGCTGAAAGCACTGATTCTGAAACTGGGCGTGCGCAGCAGGGAAGCTCACGTCCGTCAGCAGAGCCGTCGTTACAGCTCTACGACCCGGCTTCTCCTGGAGCGTCTGGGAGATTTTACCACCGTGTTCAACCATGGCCTCGGCAGCGTCCGAAATCATGACGCGATTGAATGAAATGATTTTAGTTCAATTTTATTTATCTGTAACGGACAGCAGAAATAACTGCAGGAGCCGACGGGAGCGGGAATGCGGATGTCTACATTTCGTAAAAAGTAATATCAATGTGAAAGCAAAATAAAATTAAAAAAAGACATTCCATAGCAGACAAAAAACACACAACGTTGTGGGTTTTTTTAGCGTTGTGTCATAACCAATCGACGACAACCACAGCTGCTAGCCCCGCCCACCCCGAGAACCTATAGTTCTTATTGGGCAATTCAGATTTTGTCCATATTTTGTCCATGTTGAATTTGTAAACCACGACTTTATTTATTTATTTACTTTTCGTCTTTGTAGGTTTAATTTCTGGTGTTTGTTTGTTCCTGGTACTTGCTGGAAACGGAATGAAACATTTGCGTATACTCACTGTTGTGCTTGAAAACCCGGATGGTGGAGCCAGATAAGCGAGCTCCCAAAACTAGAGAGGCGTGGTTCAGTTCATCGCTCAGAATCAGACACCCCTGAGTGCGCACACACACACACACACACACACACACACACACACACACAAAAGAAAACACAATGTCAGATATGAGGGTCAGTGTGAATGGCTCAGGTGACCCAGCAGACTGGTTTGTACGGTACACGCAGCCTCACGGAGGGTTAAACCGCCGCCATGACACTCTTTCCAAAAGTCTTAGTTTCGGTTTGCGTTAAAAATCTGTCCATCCTCCTGACTGCGCAACAATCATTCATTTTTACAAGAAGAGGAAGTAAAAGGAATGTGGTGTGCCAGCATGTGTAAGAAAAAAGGGAAGTAGTGGAATTCCACTGATTTGCACACACACACACACACACACACACACACACACACACACACACACACACACACACACACGTCTTGTTTGTCTGTGAACAGAAATAAATTGTAGCATGGAAAAAAATTCCAACGTGTTTCGATCGAAGATGTGTCCAAACTTAAAAAAGACAAGACGTCTATAACAACTTAAAGAGGTATTACGTTGATAGATGAGAAAATAACGGAATTTGGTCGGATTTTGTTTGTTGGAAGCGGCGGAAAAGAAGCTGTACCCTGTAATGTTCGGCGTGAACGAATTCAGATGAGAGAATTTAAGAAAATAATGATTGCGTTAAAAAATAGATGTATGAAATGATTATGATTAGTCAAAAAAGTGCAAATTTAAGATAACTTAAGACTTATGGGAGTCTATTCGTTTGTAAAAATGTGATTTGGGACTGAGGTGAACTCCATGGAACGGTCAGTCACGACCTTACAAGTACCTTAACCAACGCTTTGGGTAGGGCTTGCGGTACCGGCGGAGGTGGCCCAGGAACCTCGCTGCCAGCTTCTCCAACTCCTCATGTCTGTCCAGGTTACCTGAACAAAAACACGACGCAGTCAGCCAAGACAAACCACAAGCCCACTTCCTGCAGTAGAAACATTAGCTACAGGGCGTGTGTGTGCGTGCGTGTGTGTGTGCGTGTGTGTGTGTGTGGGTGTGCGTTTCTGAGAACTAGCAGCCCACAGTAGCACCTTAGTAAACAAATCACTTCAGCGTGCTGCAATAATTCATTGTGTGCAGATGAATAATGTGTTGTGCTGAACGAACACACACCCATCTCCTGCCTGGTGCTGCTCACGCCGGCGCCGTATTTCAGAGTGGCGTCCGCCGCCGCGTCGGCGCACGAGCCCGTGTTCTTGGCGAAGCCCAGGTAATTATACGAGCCCATGTTGATCACGTCTTTCACCACTCGGCCCGTGTAGCTGCGAGAGAAAATCCCTGTGTTAGCTTCGAGTTTAGGCTCGTGCGCTTGTGTGGGACGACGTCGAAGGTCGCGCGCACCTCGCTCTTTGGGTCTCGGCTTAGCGAGCTTGAGCTGGCTCTGTATCTGCTCTGTGATTTACACCGCCTCTTATCACGAAGCCGGATTTTAGAGACGCTAACATAGTGCTACATCTAGCCTTGCTAGCCTCAAAGATGCGGTTACACAATCAGTAGAAATTTTTATTATCCAATCAGCTGCTTCCTATTTGTAGTAGTAGTTTGTAGTTGTAAAAAGAAAATTAAAATATTACAAATTTTTTAAAATGACGTCCCGATATCAACAATATTTCAATTAAATTTCAATTATTTGAAATAAGTCTATACTTAAATTAACATTTTGCAATTTAAAACATTCTTTGCAAAATCTTGTTTGTTTGTAACTGTTGTAAAAAAAATAAAAATGAATAAATAAATTATTAAAAAAAAGATGTCACATTATCCACGATAATAATAATTTACCACGATATCAGTATGATCAATATTGTCATGCTCCCCAGCACTATTCTAGACCTGTAACGATTAAATCATCACCACGATACACCAGCAAAACTACAGTTCCACGTATGAACTAGTTTTTCTGGCCCAGAAATGAGCCCCGCCCCCCAGCTGAAACAGAGCCTCACACGGCTTAAGACACCAAGCGTACACTGACTCAAACTAAGAAGCGAAACTGGCTGATAAAAAGAAGGTTTTTTTATTGAATTTCATTGAAATTCAAGCAGTAAAAAAGACACAAACTCCTTCTTTAACTTCTTTAAGGTCTGAGCTGCTCACCTGAAGGTCCAGTTGTAGTCATGTGACACTCGCTCCACCAGGTCCATCTTATCCCCCGGCACGCTGCATATGGGCCTGTTCCAGCTGTCCCGGATCCTCATGTAGAGATTTCGGGTGTAGAAATTCTCAAAGTCTTGATAAAGTGGAACAAAATCCTTGAAAGTGGAGAGAAAAAAAAAACAGATTCAGTATTTTAGAGCCCTTCCTTCGTGCAAGCCGCCGCTCTCCGATATCTGATAACTGAGAACACGCAGGTCAATAAATACCCAGAAATATTAAAGTAGTGCCTTAATTTGTGCTGCAAATTTGTGACAGTGCATGAGGAAGACTTTAAATGAATATTTAAGGGAGTCCAGGAGGAGATGCGCCAGCTCAAGGACGGCAAAAGTGGGCGTCGCCAACCAGAGGACCGCGGCCCAGACACGCACCCGGAAAAGTGTTCCAGAGCCGAACTGACCCAGCTGAGCTATCCAATCACGTGCGTTTATGTAAATTATTTAGCTGAAGGCAGCTCATCGGACCAGAGCCTAGCAGAGGCTAGCTACAGAAAACCTGTAGAACAACTACAAACTGAATTTAACAATTTTCCATTTGACTCACCATCGTGTAGAGTAACACGATAATTAGATAATAACAAATATACTGTATAATTACAGAAATAGTGTTATTAGGAATGTGGACTTTACCTTTTGTTCCTCTCTTTCTCTAGCGATGTGGCACTTTTCGATCTTCCACTGGCGGAGGAAGTCTCTCAGGTAGCCGAAGATGGTGAGGATGCCGTAGCCCATGTAGGTGAGCACGGCCACCAGCATCGGGGTTTCTTCAAACGACTCGATGAACGGCTTGGTGTATAAGCCTCCATTACACTCGCTCTGGTGCAGCTGAG
>CM074954.1:24628596-24645779 GCA_037577455.1 Pangasius macronema
CATCGGGGTTTCTTCAAACGACTCGATGAACGGCTTGGTGTATAAGCCTCCATTACACTCGCTCTGGTGCAGCTGAGTCAGAAATCAAAAAGATTCACTTAGCAAAAAAGATTCATGTAGCAAGAAGGTTCATTTAGCATAAAGTTTCAATTAGCTAAAAGATTCAATTATTACAAGCTAACCCTAAAATATTATTT
This sequence comes from Pangasius macronema, assembly GCA_037577455.1. Lineage (NCBI taxonomy): Eukaryota > Metazoa > Chordata > Actinopteri > Siluriformes > Pangasiidae > Pangasius > Pangasius macronema. Next base: position 24,628,794 of record CM074954.1, read on the forward strand.
TCCATGATAGCTGCAGTGTGTGTGTTGAATATCAGGATATACTGCGTCACCAAGTTGGCAGATTTAGCATTTAATGCCGACACGAACGTCCTACGCGTCCAGCCGTACGCTAATCTTTTGTACTTCTTTAACACACACGGGTGTGAAACTGGACTTGAGTCATAAGCCCTAAACAATGACACACTTTCCAGCGTTCACATGAAGCCAGTAATTTAAAACCGCACGTCTCGCAGAAACACAGAAATGCGTCTAGTCACGTCGCTAACGAATATACCAAAGCAGCGTGGAAAAACACGTGTACGGATGAGCCGCACTCGGATCCTGATCACAATTTTTTCCCCCCAGTTTCATTATTTTGAATTTTTTATCACACCATGAATTTGAAAAAAAAAAAAGATTTGTGCAAAAAATCATCACAAATTCATTTATATCTATAAATCACAGCTAAATTCAAATTAATGGCATAAAAGTTTTTTTAATTTAAATACAAAAAAAAAAATCACAATTATGACTGGGCAATATGCTTTTTGTGGATATCATGACATCTTTTAGTTACATTTTTTAATTAATTTATAAAAAAAATAACTACATCTGACTATAAGCAGCTGATTTGCTGTTCAAATTTTTGAAATTGTGAAATGTTAATTTTTTTTTTTTTTACAGATATCCATTTTTTAAAAACTCATTTTCAATATTACATTTTTTACAAACAAAAATTGTATTTTTCCCATATAAAAAAAATAAAAATAATATGTACACATTAAATAAAGTATTTTTTTTAACATGTTTTGCTGGCAGTTTTTAGCATAATATATATATTATAATACACATTTTGTATTGCTGAAAGTTTGAAACCTCAAATCTGAATCTGAACGCCATTATTTTGAATTTGTTTCATAAATTTCAGCTCAAATTTGACGTTTGGTTGGCAAACGAGCTAAAGTCTAAAATCTGAAGCATCTGAGCAACCGTTCAGTCGCGTACACTTCAGCATGAACTTTCAGTTTCAGAGGTCACAGGACTGTTGCTCTTCTTGAAACCACAATTACACTTTCATTTCAGATTCAATTTTTTTTATTGAAATGTGATGGATTTAAGAATTCTATAGATGCACTCTAACACAAAGACGATTCCTCAGATGTGAAACAATGAACCAAAAATTTGTGTTTTTTTTGGTAATTCGTCCCAAAAAAACTGTAAAGTCACGCTGAAATCAGAGCACGCCTTCAGATCCCAGTCTCAGCAGCAGCTAAACGAACTCCTGTTGCCAAGTTATACACAACTTTAACAGCCCCAAAGCTTCAGCGGCTTTAGATTCTTATCTAATTTCATTCACATCAGTCAACAAATCACACACTTCCAGTTCAATTCTAAACTTCCATTTTGAAAAGTTTTTTTAATCCAGTACTGTATTGTTATTCTGTTCAGTTAGTGTGCACTGTGTATTTACTGGACTGAGAATTTAACTTGTGTATTCAGTGTCCTGTGCATTTATTGTCCTGAGTATTTGTTCTTCAGTGTACACACTGTCCCGAGTGTTTCCCGTCCCGAGTGCTCACTGTCCTGAGTACTAACTGTCCCCCGAGTGCTCACTGTCCTGAGTACTAACTGTCCCCCGAGCGCTCACTGTCCTGAGTACTAACTGTCCCCCGAGTACTAACTGTCCCGAGTACTAACTGTCCCCCGAGTGCTCACTGTCCCCCGAGTGCTCACTGTCCCCCGAGTGCTCACTGTCCCTGTCCCCCGAGTGCTCACTGTCCCCCGAGTGCTCACTGTCCTGAGTACTAACTGTCCCGAGCGCTCACTGTCCCCCGAGCGCTCACTGTCCCTCGAGTGCTCACTGTCCCAAGTATTTATCACCTATAACATTTATAATCCAGGGTATTTATTTATTATTTATAATCTGGGGTATTTATTGTTCAGAGGATTTATCATCCAGAGTATTCATTGTTTCGATTATTTATAATCCAGAGTATTTATTGTCCTGAGTATTTATCGCCTATAATATTTATAATCCAGAGTATTTATAATCCAGGGTATTTACTGTCCACAGTATTTACTGCCTAGATTATGTATAATCCAGAGTATTTATCGTCTTATTGTCCTGGGTGTTGCATTTATTTCCGCATATAACTTTTGCCCATGATTGATTTATTTTGACATGTGGTTTTATTTGTCACATTCTTCACATGTCGTCTTTAGTCACATGATCTTTACTCGAGGCCACTTGTGTAATCTCCGGATAGAAATTTGGTGAAATGGACTTTCACATATTACTCCCACAGCCAGGTGTGAAACGGGTGTGTGTTTTCTCTCAGGGCTACTGCACTCTGTGTGTGTGTGTGTGTGTGTGTGTGTGTCACCCCAATGTATCCAAGTTATACAGAGAAATAACTAACACTCAATATGACTGAAATACATCAGTGAGTTAACAAATCTGGGAATGAGGGAAGTCTGATTTGATCCGGTACACCCCTTAGACAGACATGTTAATACACTTTCTCAGTGTTGGGTGTAAACAATTAGTAGTTTCTGATCTGTGTGATCAGGGATTATTTGGAAAGATGTGATGAGAGCTACAGCTTGATGATGATAATGATGATGATGATGATGATAAAGATCCCAGAGGGAATAACTCCAGGGCTCGGCTGGAGGTGAACTTTCTGATCTGAGATCAGCTCTGAGTCAGGTGTGAAGTGTTCAATCAGAGAGCTGCTGAGTGTTACAGGTTATGTGAGTATTACAGGTGGGAGCACGTGAGGTGAGGTGAGGTGTAGAGAGTGTATACAGGGTTCTGTAGAGGTCACAGGCTGCTCACCTTGTCGTCATGTTTGGGAAAGGACCTGTGCTTTTCCTGGTGACAGTGTTGATCCTTCAGCGCGCTGCTTCTTCCCGCTCTCACGCCGCTCACCGCCCGGTGCTGACACACATCCCCGTTCGCCTCCTTGTTCACCGCGCTCTCGGTCATACTTCCCTACAAAGACGTGTAAGGACACATCAATAAAGGGCGAAGAATTAATATTAAGCGAACCGGCCAAGAAAAGAAGGAAACTCTCTCCCTGCAAACACCCTCGGAAACCCACTAGCACGAAGGAGGAACCTGAAATTCCAGCCTCCGCATACCGGAAGTCGACGCCTATGGTAACCAGAAAGCGCAGCCAATCACAGACGCCGGCTTAGCGCGGTAGGCGTGGCTAATGTGTCAAATTCCACGGGGCCGCCTGAGCAAACAGGGCGGGGTTTAAGTAGGCGCGTGATGAACGCGAGTAACCTCCAGGCGACCAATGAGAAGCGCTTCCTGAATGTGCCGAAGCCGCAGCTCGTGCTGCCCTAGCGGTTCGAGGTGGTACTGCAACGAAAAGGTTGTCATGGAAACGGCAGTTAACAGGAAGTAGCTAATATAATTTAATATTATATAAAAACAGAAAAACGGATGAATGTTATTAAATGTAAGAATAAATTCTGCGTTTTTTTGTAATATGAAAAAAATAATAGAATGTATACATTATCTATAAAATGTATAGATTTAACTAATATTATAAATTTAATAATATTTTGCAGGAGAGGTTGTCATAGAAACATCAGGATACAGGAAGTAGAAATAAAAATTATTTTTTTAATGTTTTTTTCTTAATATTCATAAAAAGAAAAATATGACATTTAACTGTTTTTTTGCAGTTAAAAGGAAGTAAAAAAATATTAAAACAAGATTTTGTTTTCTCTCGTTATTCAACATCATAAAAAATATTATAGTTAAATAATTAAATAACTATAAAAAAAAACAGGGAAAAATCTCTCTCAATATTTAACATTACTGAAGCTAATAATGACATATTTCTGTTACTTCTTAGTATGAGAAAAAAACTAGGAGGATGCTGTACTGTCATAAAAATGTTAATAAAAATAAAAATAAAAATGAGTAAAAAGCATAAATAGTTTAGTCCTTAAACAGACAGAGTTTATAATAAAAAATGGTTTATAGTAAATTATTCTAAATTGAAATTCGATGTGTCATTGATTTAATTAAAGCCACTTATAAATTATGATTATAATTAAAAAATGAAATGCATTGATGCAGAATTACATATAAAAAAAAATCAAATTAAAAGAAACAAACAAACACAGTTTTGGCACCCAGACCCCTGCAGTCTTGCAATAATTGTGAGTTTAAGGAAATCTAAAGAAAAATCTGCATGTTAATCTGTGTATTGATGTTCACACTTGTCCAGATTCTGCTTGTTATGATAGTTTACGTCAAAAGAAAAGAAACGATTCATGTGGAATTGCACAGAAAAGCACGAGGTACTTAGTTTGTATTCGAGGCCTGCAGGCTGAAATGAGCTCTGAGAGCCTGATGGTGGCTCTCGAACATCATAATCCATAATACTGCTGCCTTTTCGGACAGTCTCAGTGTGTGTGTGTGTGTGTGTGTGTGTGTTGTGCTTTTTTTTTACATCCTGTATTTGCTTTGATGAGGCCTGCTAACCCCCTGAAACAAAACACACAATCCACAATCGAAGCCCAGTGCATGGACGTGTCTCTCAATTAGCCGCCCAACCCCACAGCACATCCATCCCATGAGGCTGTGCTCTGTTTTTAACATAATGGCTTCATTGTCAGTGGGAACTCGGTGGGGAAAGGCTCGGGACAAGAAAGTAAAGCGCTCTCCTGCTGCCAAGACGAGATAAGACAGCACTTAAGTTTTATTAAATGATGGCTGCCATTCCTTTTTTATTTGCACACTAAATAGTTTCTATTCCAGGCAGCCGTCCTGCTGAAAAGACATTAGCCACATGCGTACGGATGAAATTTAAAACTGTGATTTTCTGATAGTGTGTGTGTGTGTGTGTTGGAGGATTCATTTATATACAACTCTCATGACTGTAAAATGGTTTAAATTATATTATTAACACAAACACACATAAAGCCAGTGCTCAATTTGGTGTTTAATGTTTCATGGAAAGTTCACATAAGGTTCATTTTACACCTCCTTTAACCCTGTTGTAATTATAGCAAAACATGAACAGTGAAAAGCAGGTTAAAGATTCAAGAAAGACTCAAATTTAAAAAAAAAATGTGAAAAAAAAAAACAAGAACTATAATCACAGCTTCTTTATGACACAAGCCAGGTTTCTGTAACGTTTACATTTAATGTGCTNTCAATTTGGTGTTTAATGTTTCATGGAAAGTTCACATAAGGTTCATTTTACACCTCCTTTAACCCTGTTGTAATTATTTTCACCCCCATGAAAAAAAAACAAGAACTATAATCACAGCTTCTTTATGACACAAGCCAGGTTTCTGTAACGTTTACATTTAATGTGCTGCACAAATCAGGTCATGAAATTACAGTCAAGACAGTCAGATCTTGGATCATATTTCAATTTGGACGCATTTACTGATTAAATTTCCATAACTGATGAAACTGCATTTATGAAGAAATCAGCAGCTTTGCATTGTAATCATTTAAATCACCATAATACTATATATATATTTCATATCATCAAAAGGCTTTAGGAAGAAATGCTTCTCAGGTTTTTTTTTTTTTTTTAACATCTTAATTGCAAAGCACCTCCACAATGGTTTTGTATCTCAGACATTCCCGGTAATTGATCTTTTATTTTGTTTGTTTTTTTGTTTAGCACAAGTAGAAGTACCGAGGACAGACTACCTCGACGACTTGGCTCTTTACAGACAGAACCAGAAGAAAAGGAAATGAGGTGTTGTTTGGCGTTCTCTGTCTCTAAAGCATCTTTCTCTCTCTTTCTCTCTCTCTCTCTCTCTCTCTCTCCTCCTCTTCCTGTGCAGTGACTCTTCACACTGATCCCGGACTCGGACTCGGAGCCGGAGCCAGACTCGGGATTAGAGGAGCGTTTGGGTGGAATGTCACTCAGGGAGATTGGTGTCAGAGCTGATAACAGCAGCAAAGTGATCGCAGTCTGAGATCTCAGCACGTAATTACACAAGCTCTCAGCCACAGTGCATCTGCAGCAGGGAGATAAGAAAAACAGAGCTGATGGGAGGAGGAGGAGGAGGAGATGAGAGGAGAGGAGGAGAGAAGGAGAGGAGAGAAGCAAAGCATCCTCTGCTTTTTTCTTTCGTCGGAGGAGACGAGGGAGGAAGAGGAGAGGAGGAAAGTTCCTCCCTCCCTGAAGACATGACTACAAGAGAGGAAGAAGGAGAGAAGAAAGAGAGAGAGAGAGAGAGAGAGTGTGTGTTTATTTTTGTCTGTCGGTCTGTTTGTCTGTCTCTCTGGTTGAGAATTGTGTTTATTTTTTACATAAGTATGCTGAGAGAAAATAAATAAATAAATAAATTAATTAATAAAATAATAAAATAAAAAATAATGATAGAATGCACAAGGATAAAATAAAAGATCAAGTACAATTCTAAGTACAATAAATAAATAAAAATAAAATAATTTAATAAATAAAATAGAACTACAGTATATATACCAAAACAGAGGAGGTACTTTCAATGAAATGGCAGTTTTAAAATAAAAGATTAAAAAAGTGCACAGTGCTTGGCTTCTTCCTCCAAAGTGGTTTTGCGTTCCGACTTTCTGAAGCGTGGTATCATTTACATTTCCTTTACCTATGCAGATGAGATGACACGAGCCACGTTCACCTGTCAGTAGCCCTCAGTGATTCAGGCACACACACACACACACACACACACACACACGTCTCTGCCTCACTTTTATTCAACATAATGGAGGTGCCACGTGATTCAGGTGTTAATGGCATTTCAATGCACAAACCAGTTCACCACAACGCACAAATCATTTCCACTCGAGCATCACACTCATGATGAAAAGCAGTAGTGCTTGTAGTGTGAGCCGTGTCCGTCCCTTCACAGCCCCGGCCTTCACGTTTTGCTGAACTCTTAACATGGGTGTAGCTGTTGTAGCGATTGATGAGGTATGACACACCACCGCTTTACTCCACATCCTCCTCTTCACATGCGAGATCCCCCATTAGTCTGGGAATAAGTTCGGTAATGTTATCAGAGAATTTTCTTATCGGGTGGGACTTAGTACACGTATAGTTATGTAGTTACATTACCCATAATGCCATGTGACTACCTGCTGATAGTGGTGCAGTCTCTTCTGCCTGAAGAGAGCGATGCAGCAGCGCTTTGGGGGCAGTCGTGGCCTAATGGTCCGAGAGTCGGACTCGTACCATGAAGGTGAACCTGAAGGTGGTGGGTTTGAGTCTCGGGTCCGGCAGGGATTGTAGGTGGGGGAGTGAATGACCAGCGNAGCAAGGCACCGATCCCCCAACTGCTCCCCGGCGCCACAGCTAAAATGGCTGCCCACTGCTCCGGGTGTGTGTTCACGGGTGTGTGTGTGTGTTCACTACCGTGTGTGTACTTGGATGGGTTAAATGCAGAGCACAAATTCTGAGTATGGGTCACCACACTTGGCCACAAAGTCACTTTAGTCTTACAGTCCGTCCAGTTCACTGCACTCACTGCTCAAACAGTTCAGGTGATTGTTTCACAGGATTCATTTCTTTTTCATCACACGTTCACATGCTAGTCTTGATTCTCATGTGATGAATATTATGAAATGCACCTTCACACGTTTCATGTGATCACGTGAGCTTTGGGCTGTACGTCTCCTGGCCTACAGGTGGCAGTGCTGGACTGCAGGACTCAAACAAGAATCCAGTTTATTCCAAATCTGTGGGGTGTAATGGATTGGGAAGGGAAGGGAGGATAAAAAGGAAAGGAAAGGAAAGGAAAGGGGAAAATGGAAAGAAAGGAATGGAAAGGAAAAAAAGGGAAGAAAATGGGGAAAAAAGGAAAGTAAAGGAAAACAGAATGGAAAGGAAAAAAGGAATAAGAGGGGGAGGAAAGGAAAAGAAAAAGTGATGGAAAAAAGAAGGGAAAGAAAAAAAGGAAAGAAATGGAAAAAAGGAAATGAGACTAAAATAAAAAAGGAATAGAAGGAAAAGGAAAGGAAAGAAAAGGAAAAAAGTGATGGAAAAAAAGGAATGGAAATCTTTCAAAACCAGACTCTGTTTGTGACGCTGCATTAATCGATTAAGAAACTGTTAACTACAGACACATTAAATTCCACAGAAGTCTGCAAACACACCCACACAAACACAACACACTGCTCTGCATTCTGCACTGAAATGGGAACAGGAGTGCGGGTTTCATCTCATACAGTAAGTACTGAGCCAAAAAAAATCATACTAACTGAAGAATGTACTGACAGGAGACAATCTCAGTTCAGCAAAAAAGACTGATTTTAAATTGTATATAATACTGTAGTTACGGTAGTTACTGTAATTACGGTAATATAGTAGTCACTGCAAAATGGATGTGTACCTCAAACAGTAAGTACTTGATTCGAATATGGTTAAAGTGTAAAGATTTCAAGATCACACACACTTGCTGTGTGAGACATAATGTGTCTCTACATGTGTGTGTGTGTGTGTGTGTGTGTGTGTGTGTGTGTGTGTGTGTGTGTGTGTGTGTCCCTCACCGTGTCTAACCTGTACACAATTACAGGCCCTGGAACAATTTCACAGGGTTCGTCTGGCTACTCAGCAGATAGAGTTGCCATGGGAGCGGAAGAGATTGAAGGAGAAAAAAATTACAGGCTGCCAAAAAGCTGAAAGAGACAGAGAGAGAGAGAGAGAGAGAGAGAGAGAGAGAGAGAGAGAGAAGGAGCGATGGGAAACAATAGCAGTGTTCTCACAACACAAGCAGAGCGTCTGTAAAATCTTAACAAAAGCCCTTTTACTTTCAGCCGCTGCATTTTTTTTAAATTCAGCATTTCAAACATGATTTATGATTTAATGAAATATTGAAATCATATTGTGCTGTTGCATTACACAGTGGCATAAATATTCACCCCTCCTTGAACTTTTACACATTTTGTCATGTTATAACCTGGAAGTGAAATGGACTTAATTGACGTCCACCAAAAGTCAGTGATGGGATAAAGAGGGGATTAGTCAGAGGAGCAGCCAAGTGTCCAAGGGTAACGCTGGCCATGATGCTACCACCACCACGCTTCATGAGAACATGCAGTTCGGAAAAAATTCAATATATTTTGATATTTTTATTTCTATTAAATATGGAATTTTCCTTTTTAATGTTTTTCCCCGCTTTACTCGATTCCTTATTAGTTTTAATCTTATTTCGTTATTTATTTTATGGTTACGTTGCTATTGTTTTTACAATGATTTATTTTTAGAATTTCTATCGCAACTAAATTTTTTACTTTCTCTATTTTCTGCATCTTCCTTTTTTTTTTTTTTTTTTTTTTTTTTTTTAACATGCCTGTTTTGTAAAGCATTCTAGGCTGCATTTTATTATCACTACTAAAAAAAAAGTGTCCACAGTTTTCCTCCTTACTCCAAAGCTGCTTGAAGTTAATTTTTTTTTTTATTGTCCTAGCATCCAAAGAGGAGAGAGCAGACGAAGAGCAGCGAGCCGGCCCAAAGGACACACGGCCCCGATGTTGGCGCTGCCATGGAAACGGGGGCAAGCCAATTAAAAACATTGTCGGTGCAAATAACATAATGGCCTGTAATCAACCCAGCAGGAAGCCAGCGGCACTGCCTGCTGAAATCACTCATCACCATAACAACAGCAGCTGGTGCTGAACGCTCAGGCTCACCTCATCGCCTCGGCTTTACGGCTCGGGGAACGCAGACTTTTACTCACGACCTCAGGACCGTGCCATCGTGACAGAATGATGCTCACGATAAAGCCTGCGCTGCAAGGGCTCCAGTGATGTGAGGCTGCAAAAAGGTCACAAAGCCATCTTTGTAAATCACCTTTCTCCGATTGAAAAAAAAAAACGACAGAATTTCAAAATGACATCCATTACTTTTGATATCCATCACAAATACATTGTACATTATAACAGGAGTATTTATATCATCGGCTTTACCTGGTGCTTTATAATCCTTACAAGGGGAGATTAGATCACGTTATCAAACTTTTGTAGCTAATGGTGTCATATGATTTATTTTGGACAATCATCTGTTATATTGAATGACATTTTAATGGACTGAATCCACACACACACACACACACACACACACACACAATGCTGATCAAGTGCTATACACATGGAGTATACACACTTATTTCCTGCTTAATCATACAATTATCCACTCATAGCCAGTGCATAAAATCATGTTCATCCTAAACGATCTAGTTCAACGATCTCATGCGCACTGAAGCCTCAGGTTTCTGTTCTCCATGGAACCCGATCTCCATGTGGCCAACCTGCTTGACGTGTTGTGCGTTCTGAGATGCTTTTCTGCTCAGCATGGGTGTAAAGAGTGGTTACTTGAGTTTCAACCTTCCTGTCAGCTTGAACCAGTTTGTTTCTCCTCTGACGTTTCCACCCATAGAACTGCTGCTCACTAGACGGGTTTTTTTTTGTTGTTGTTGTTGTTGTTGTTGTTGTGTGTGAAAATCCCAAAGCAGTTTCTGAATTACTTAAAGCCTGTCTGGCAGCAACAACCACGCCCTGTTCAGATCACTGAAAAACAATAACACTTGCTGATGTCATCAGGCATTAGGGGTCCCTGGACATAAATTAGTACAAGATTTTATTTATTTATATTTTTTAAATGATCGCAGAAGAAACGCATTGGTACCGAGGCACATTACCGTAGTGTTACACTTTTCCATGCAGTCCCAAATCTGTATAATTCCTCAGTGTACATTCCAGAGTTCGGAATGTGTGATCATACAGAAGAGACGTAAAGCTAATTTAGGACAAAGCGTAGAAAGAACCTCCATCATTCCTGCTCCTGCTGGGTAATGACACAGTAATGAAGCAACAGCACAGAAACACAGAGGCAGCAAAAGGAGGAACTGATAAAATGGCCGCAGTAAAAATGATATGACTACATACATCATCCTGACAGTGTGTAATTTTTAAAGGGCTTCCTGGCTGCTCCGAGAAGGAGGTTCCACCGAGGGGCTGAGCGACGTGAGCAGAAGTTTCTCAAGGTGCACTGAGGGAGGACTTCAGTTAAAAGGTAAGTATACGGTTAGATAAAAGGGACATATTTGCTTTTTTGTCCATTTAAAGTTGCATTTAATGCTGTCGAACGTCCATGAGATAAGTTATCAGTTGCGTTAAACGGTCCTTCCGCCACATGTCGGAAAACCTCACTGACACTGGAGACTCCTTCCTTAAATATTAAATAAATGTCTCCTTATAGAAACATTCGCTATATCGGTGATTATACATCTTTGTTACAACTTATTTGAACAACACGTTAATTGTGAATCACAATATTATGATGTGTAACATGTGCCATAGACATGTCATTAAGTATTGTGATATGATATTTTTGTCATATCGCCCACCCTTGGCTGCCATGACGGAAGCTAAATACGACATTTTAAGGAGAACCAAGAAAAACCAGCTTAGTTTGAGAAGGATCAGATTATATTTTACACACTTTCACACATTGGAATGATTGGAATATGCTTTATTCACATAAATTACGATCACATAAATACGCCTTAAAGTCTAAAACTGAGATGTAGGTCATGAATCGAGGTCATATCCTGTTTCACTTTTCCTCTTCTTAGCCATTTGAGTCTCCTCCTCATAGCCACTTCTGGATTGTTCTTTCACTGTAACAGTTTGTGAGTGTGTGACGGGGAAGCTCTGACCCAGACCCAGGACCTGTCTGACAGTCATGTTTATGCGTGAGGTCTTAAGGTAAGTAGAACACGCCTCCCAGTCCTTTTCACACACAGTCTGAATGATTCCATCATTCAGCTCGTCCTTGTCGACGTGCTGCTCCAGGCAGGAGGGCAGGGGGTGGCCGGTGGGGGCGGGAACGATGCAGGGTACGGCGTGGTACAGCAGGCGACTGGAACCCGACATCACCATGATGTCACCGCTGCGCATGAACATGGCGGTGGGCGGGTCCTGCCGTTTAGTCCCGCCCAGCAGGAAGACCGCCGTCTGTCCGAAGCTGAGACGAAAGCNTTATGAATTGTATTTTTATAAAACATGTATAAATGTTACATGAAGTTAAGAGTCTGTCTCAAACTCCTCACCTAAAAGAAAGAAGAGGTCGAGTATGATCGAGCTCCGATTCGTCCACGTGGATGCCGAGAGAGGAGTCGGAGCGATAGTAATTCAGAATTCCCGCCTCCGCTTTAAAGCCGGGAAAACCGCAAGCCGCTGCTACTTTGTGGGACAGAGAGTGGAGATCCTCAGGGAAAGGAGTGTAATGATCAGGAGAATAGGTCTGCACAGAAAACACACACACGCACACACACACAAAGTGCTGCTTTCAGAACAGGAAGTGAACATTAGAGAGAGAGAGAGAGAGAGAGGGAGAGAGAGAGAGAGAAAGAGAGAGAGAGGTGGTTTAAACTCAAAAGAAGAATGGCTGCTCTTTATCATGTTATATTTTACAACGTATGATTCCCATTATCTAATCAGCACATGGGCGAGATTTCTGTAGCCTTTCATTGGTGCTGCTCTTTACCGAGAGTCTCCGTCCTTCACTGAAAGGCAAAACAAGAACGAAAACAAGAACGAGGTGCTGCTTAAAATTCGCAGGTTGTTGCCAGAGATTTGGCAGTATTAAACCCAGATCAGGGTTAATGAATCCTGAGTGCAACTCCTGACTGATTTAATAGGACAGAAGCCTAAATGTAATTAGCATAGAAACGAGACAGACGAGCGGCGGGTCTCTGCAACTCCACAAGAAACGAAAGAAGGAAACAATGCTAATCAGATTTAGGACAAAGTGCATTGTCTCTGAGGGAAGCCAGCTTCAGTAAAGGCCACGGTTTCCCTCAGGATAATAAATCACACACTTGTTCACATTCTCTCTTTCTGTTTGTCTGTTTTGAGCTGCCGAGTTTGGATCCAGCTGGAAATTTGCAGGTTGTATTGAAAATGAATACGGGTTTCCGGGCAGCGCAATAGCAAGGCGTTCGCTATTTCATCGGGAGATCGTGACTTCGCAAGTCGATGATGCAACAGCTACGCGGATGGGAGCGTGATTAGCTATGAGAGGGATGGCATCACTCTCTCCCCTGTCAGTCAGAGCAAAAATAGCCAATCCTGGGCTTCTGTGAGCTCGTGTATGCGGATGAGGGCAGATAGCGCTTTCGTTCAAGTGTGTCAGGCGGCCCTGTGATGTGCTGGCTTCTCAGAGGAAGTATAAGCTAGCAGTGCTTCACGACACAACCACACACACACACTACGCCTTTGTGTTTTGTGAATATGTAGCTGGTAGTGCACATGTTCACACATATCAGTGCACATATTTGATATTTCTATTCAATATTCAATAAGAACCTTGCGCAACAAAGACCATGTACATTAACATGAAAAAGCGACTGGCGTGACTGATTTGCAGCATCCTTAGTAACTGCCTGGTCAGGGTTGCGCTGGTTTAAATCAGATTATTAGTTTGTTTATATTCTGAGAAACATAACCAACTAAATTTGTTAGAAAATAATACAGACTGGAACGAATGCAAATAATAGCTGAGTGGGCAGGATTACAAAAGAAAAAACAAAAACAAAACAGCACTGCCCACAACTCGAGTTGAGACCAATTATGAACTAGAGTGATGTAGCTGAGGCTGAGGAACTGTCTGAACTGTCTCACACACACACACACAAACACACACAGAAGCAGATATAGTAAGCATTACCTTAGTGTCCCAGTTGTAATGGTAACCCAGAGTCACCCAGCGGAGTTTCTCCAGCAGAGTCCTCGGCTCCCTCTGCCCTTTCTTCCTGCACAAACCAGCAGCTACGTTAACATATCGGCAGAGAATCTGAAATGACTGATCAACTTTAAAAGGAAACTGAACACGCAGGAGTGTATAAGGTGATAGTATGAATATCCTCACATGATGTTAAGAGTGATTTTTTCTCTGGATTAACCTGAGATTAGGATTAAAACCACTGAAATATCCCGTAAACACGAATAGAATTTGAGCATCCAGGAATGAAGCGGGATTTACCGAAAGCTGTCTACGCTCTTCTCCCAGATGTTCTCCGTCTCAGCAGGTGACATGTGCATGTCCAGGTTACACACGTTGGGTTTCTGGGTGTAGCTCTTCAGACACTGTTTGACCCAGTAGTGCTGTGAGCCAGGCAGGAACGGATTGGAGATGAATAGAAACCCTGGGGGAAATTAATTAATTAATTAATTAATTATGGTGTCTGATAATCCAGCTATTGATGTATTGATGATCAGAATCAAGAAAGCAACAGTGCTTTGGCAAAGAAATTCAATAATAAACATAACTTTGATAATTGTGAGTACCATCAGTGTAACAAAAACAGATCTTTACGCTTTGTTTCGAGAACCACTAATCTAAGGAACCCTTGAGGAACCCTTTCTTCTAAGGAGTTATGTATGTGCACATTTTGCTTTTCAGTGTGGCATGTTTTCTTCAAGCCACTAATAAAAGCTGATACCGTCTGCATTTCGCTCTGGCGCAGAGTCTTCTCCATACTGTTTTGGCTCACAAGACGAGGAATCGGTGATGTTTCAGTAGTCAGTAAGAAACGTCTGGCAACATCAGCAAGCTCAGTACCTGGATATCCATGAAGCCCAAACGCTCTCCACTCTTTAACAGGCTGAAGTCCTGCTCTGAAAGCAGCTTCCTCACTGACGCTGCCATGCTTCAATTCAGCCGCATAAACCTGCACATAAAGCAAAGAGGAACTCTCGCAAGTGAGAACTGGAACTAACTCGTTTTATGGATGTTTACAACATTAAATGTAACTATAATTGGATAAAAAGTATGACACTTTGTTCTTTAATAAATAAGACAGTGTAATTGTTGTACAAGACAAATTAAACACTTCAAGACATGATCTTATAGAAAAATAATCATCTTTGGGTCATCACACCAGGACAGTGTGTTTTATTCCTTACTTAATGCACACACACACACACACACACACTCTCTACTGCCATCATTAATAGCCATTACAGACCACTAAGACACATTAAAGAACCATTAGAAAGGCATAATAGAGTAAGTGGAAGTCCAGAGAAATCTACACTACACTCTCACACCTGATCTAATGCCACACGTCATCAAAACAACAATCCGCCACTGAAGCTGTGCACGCGCGCTGCACGTGCACGCGCGCTAACAACGCTCCGGTTTAACGACTCACCAGTTCGTTTCCGGCTTTCTTGGAAAAATCAATGACGTCACTAAAATCAGGCGGCGGATTTCTCCGTTTATAAAACTTGAACAGTTTTCTAAACGCATCCTCGCCCTGCTCCACCATGGACGCCGCCATCTTAGCTGTCATCGTTGACCTATGAACTTTCAACTCTCGACGTCAAAACACAAAAATATTTAATCGCAAAACGAAAAATGTAAATCAAATAAATTTTTAAAATTGATATCATGCACGTGGTTGATTCATTTCACTTTTTCATTGGTGTTAAATGCTAAACGCTATAAGGGAAAAAAAAGGCCTGTGTGTGTCACGTGATCCGGGTCATAGGTAGACGGTTTTTTTTCCCCCCACAAGGACGAAACATGGCGGCATCCAGTAAGAAGGTGTTTGAGCTTTTTGTCTCAAAAGTCCCTTGGACTGTCGCAACAAGTAAGTAATTAACACATGCTGCTGATATACTGTGATTTATTATAGTTTATATATG
This sequence comes from Pangasius macronema, assembly GCA_037577455.1. Lineage (NCBI taxonomy): Eukaryota > Metazoa > Chordata > Actinopteri > Siluriformes > Pangasiidae > Pangasius > Pangasius macronema. The sequence continues at coordinate 24,644,452 of CM074954.1, forward strand.
ATTTATGGAGGTTTATTATAAATATGTGAAGGTATGACGATTAATCCGACATTAGCTAACTGGCTAAATGTGCAACTTAAAATGATTCATTTACTGTTTCCTGTAAGAAAGCATACTTATATTTTAACGCCTGCTGCGTCAGGTTGTATTCCTAATTTAAACCGAAATAAGTCATATATATGTATGCGTATGTATGTAATAAATAATTGGCGTGTGCCGTCAGGTCGTGAGTCGATTCTCTGGTTCCATTCATTTACACATGAGTCGACTCCGAAGCTTCACAGTAGATTCAATGTAGTGAACTAAGTTGTTACTGATTTTTAAGAAGTCTTTGTTTTGTGTTTTAAGAGCTCATTGCCTGCACTGTGATTTATTATTCTGTAATCGATGATTGGGTAAAGACTTTCGTGAAATCGATTCCCAACAATTTGAATCACAGTCAGAGTCGATTCAGGTTTCTGCAATGAACAGGCCATGTGTCTGACAAATATGAGCTGTGTGCTGATTGGAGAATTTCCCAGCGAGTATGATCTTCTAGCCAATTGTAATAGAGGAGGCGGGATTTGTAGGGCTTTAGATGGTCTTCAGTTACTGTTTCCCATGTAAATGTCATCACTTGCCTACAGCTGAACAGTTTGTTTCTGTCCTTCTTTCAGAGGAGATAAAAGAGTATTTCGGGCAGTTTGGCCAAGTGAAGAAATGCCTCCTGGTTTTTGTAAGTATATTGTATTTTTTTTGTTATTAAAAAGCCATTATGATTGCGTATGTGACATTTTCATGGGCTGTTTTTATTACCAGGACAAAGAGACAGGCTTTCATAGGGGCTTTTGCTGGATTGGCTATTCTTCAGAGGAAGGACTGCAGAACGCACTTCAGAAAGATCCTGTGTAATACCTCCCTTCGTCCCATGCATCAGAGTCCTATTTGCCGTTGGGCAAAGGAATTAGAATACCTTCAAATCAGTCAAACAACAAAAAAACATGAATCTTTGATAAGTGAGGTATATTAAATTATTTGGGATGCTTGCCTACAAACTCGTGGTCAAGATAAGCAACATGTGCATTTTAACACACACACACACACACACAAGCTGTATATCTATTTTTCTTTTGCCTTAAAATAAATGTGCAAATTTTTAACACTATTTCACCCATCATTAGTCCACATCCTCCAGAGACGACTCCCCTTTTCTCAGGGAGTGTTATGTGATAGAAGTCACATGTACTTGATTCAGATATGGATACGATCCAGACTGCTTCCTTTCATGGGAATTCGAGTTGATTATTCAGTCTGAGTATCAAAGATATTCAAAATGGCTACCCTTCCTA
>CM074954.1:24645879-24660292 GCA_037577455.1 Pangasius macronema
CACATTATGGAGGGAAGCAGGGTACGTAGTCTCAGGATAAACGGCAACCCGTTTCCTTAATCTTATGGAAGTTTAGTATCAAACAACAAAAAAATATTAATCTTTGATAAATGAGGTGTATTAAAGTAGTTGGGATGCTTGCCTACAAACTCATGGTCAAGATAAGCAACATGCGCATTTTAACACACACACACACACACACACACACACACACACACACACACACACAAGCTGTATATCTATTTTTCTTTTGGCTTAAAGAAAATAAATGTGCAAATTTTGAACACTATTTCACCCATCATTAGTCCACATCCTCCCGAGACGACTCCCATTTTCTCAGGGAGTGTTATGTTACAGAAATCACATGTACTTGATTCTGATATGGATACGATCCAAACTGCTTCCTTTCATGGGAATTCGAGTTGATTATTCAGTCTGAGTATCAAAGATATTCAAAATGGCTACCCTTCCTATGTAGTGTACTCATACATGGAGTAGGAATTATTTATTTAAGTCTGTGTTTCTCAGTTGGAGCAAAGAACTACTTCTGCGCTGCAAGTTTTGGTTTACAAAAGCACTGTAATATAGAAATTACTCCTTTTGCTCTTTTTTAAAGATTGTATTGATTGATATTTTTGTATTTATATTGTTTTTTTTCCCCTCCAAATGCAGCTCCAGGTACAAAAGAACAGACGGCCATTTATGGGGAAAAAAGCAAATAAAGAAGCTGATGAAAGCTGAATGGAAACACTGACTCTATATTGTTTTTGTCTGTTATTACAAATATGTAACTTATGTCTATGAAATTAACATTGTCTTTGTGTAAAATCAACTGTGCAACTTTAAAATAAATGTGCTATCGACGTGTACTGGTTTTTGCTTCAGTGAAAAGTTTGATGCCGAAGACCAAACAGGCAACTTTTTTTTTTTTTTTTGATGACACTCTTATTCAGCATACTTTCTTAGACAGGACTATAGAATAAGGAAAATAAGATATTACTTGGCTGTATACTGAAACAAAAATGATAGTTAAATGTTGTCATGGCCTAAATAATACTAGGAAGACTGAATACATTTGTATTTAATTTGTGTAACTTAATACTTGGAACATGAAATCCACTGGTACTTCAAGCTCTAGGGTCCTGCTTCGTCCCTAATGTCTGGAATCAATAACAAAACCTGGTTTTATAGTGTTTATTTACATATTAGTTGCATTGTTCGTCTAATACATTATCGTTTTTACAACTCTATTCAATTACACATTGGACGCTCCACATAAACACATTAAACAACGTGTGTAATCGATGATAAGGAGTTTTCTATTTAAAAAGTATGGAAGGAGTCTCCAGTGTCAGCACTTTGTCACAGTCAGAGGTGTACATTTTTCCAAGTTTTCTAACAGCATCAGGACAGAGGAGTTTACACTTTCCTCCCTGCTGAAAAAAAACCCCAATACAAACCCTCATAGACTTTTTAATGGTTATAATGGGAACTGTATTGGTTTTAAAGGAAACTGTAATGGTCCCTGTGGGTGTGTAAAAGGGGTGGGTGGGTGGGGGGGGAATACTTATTATTAGGTGGTCATAAAAGGGTCAGTGAGTTTGTATTAGGTTACATAAGTATTACTTTTTATTATTTGGTTTTGTTAGTATATTTTATTGTCTTTTTTAGTCTTTGTGGTACTTTCCTATAGCTGTAGCTTAACTTGAACACAATCACATCTGAGGTAAAACTTTTAGCTCGTATTTTATGTTTTAGTACACAAACACAGCCTAGTGCTGTCATAATTCTCTTTTAAACCTCGTTTTTAATCATTTTAGAGCTCAGTTTAGAGCCAAATGCGAAAAATTCCCACATATTTAGCGCGTTTCAATATCAGCTAACTACGCTAGCCGAAACGGACGCGTTAACACACTGCAACTCCCATGATGCATTGCGCGCGACGAAGGCGGAAGGAAACATAAACACGTACCGGTGAGTGAATGACAGCGTGTGAGCGCGTGCAGAGCAGCTGAAGGTGAATTATCGAGGTTGAAAAAGGATTTACGGTGATAAAAAAAGCCTCATTTACACTCACTGTATCAGGCTGTGCTGCGACAGAGTGTCTGGCTCACGAGTTTGTGGTACGAGCGTCTTTTATTTGATGAGAATGCTTGCATAACAGCATGCTGTAGCTGTAGTGTCTGTGCTTTTATACTGAGATCAGCTGCATGATGAATAAATACACAGCAGTGCAGAAGATCCACGACATAATGTGCATTATTTTCCAACAGCATCACGTCCTGAAGTGTTTTATTCCTCTTATACCACAGTGAAATGCCAAAGATAATGCTGTAGTATTTATTAGAGAACTTTATGATGTTGTGGGAATTCAACAAAACGAGTATAGTTCTCTCTTAAAGTTAATAACAGACAAAAAAAACAACAACACAGCTTGCATGTTGACGATAAAGCAGAAAGCGTAAACTCCTAAACCTCCTGAATCGTTAAAATAAACCCCAACTGCTACAAAACACTGACACTGGAGACTCCTTCCTTCTGTAAACATAAACATCTCCTCACACTTCACCATTATAGACTATTATACACGTTATTTCTTAAACAACAATCGATTTTTACTATATTTATTACTGGTTTTAGTATATGTAGCGCGTGTGTAAACTGTTACTATAGAAACAATAAAGTATTACAACAAGCGCATTAATACGAACCTGCGATTAATTACAGACGGAACTACTGTCAGAACTCGAGGCGATTTTAAAATCAGCGCAACACACGCCCTCGAGTGGCTTATAGCTTTTAGAAAATGGTGACAAAAACGACATTAGAAGATCCAGTGTATTTGCAGTAAATAATTATTTTGCTGAGCAATATAGCTTTTAAACAGTTTGCTTTGGTTGCTAAGCAACATAACGGAAAACTTTGCGTACTTTTTGGACCTAACAATGGTTTAAGTGTAACAGTGCTACTTGTTTACAATGATCACAGGTGCGCGTATATATAACAATATATATATAACAAAATCTCTCCATTTTATAAAGAACCAATCAGATTCCAGGCTTCAGTAGCGCTGTGGTATAATATAAACTCTGAAAAAAAGATGATGATTGTAAACAAACTTGTCATTGCAGTTTTAAAAGATAGTGTCTAAACACTTTGGTATGAATGATGTAAACATGCTTGTTTAGAGAATGGGAGTTTATTGCGTAGTTTGTTCGCAGTACCTCACATGGCCGTGCGACTGCTGAAAGTGTCGTCGGTCGCGACTGCGCTCATCGCCTCGTCTGGATTTTACTTGTACTCCCAGAAAGTCGACCTCAACGACCTCAGCGTCGTCAGATTCGGCCGAGCGGCTGCTACGGTAACGTAACAAACACTAACCATCGGCTTCATTTTTTCAGAAACTGAGAACAGAACCCGCAAGACATTTTGTTTCGATTGGGTCCATGAGTACTTATCATGTACTTAATAATAATAAACAAGAATTCAGATAGCTAGTATGTAATTTACAACATTCAAAAATATATATTTTTAAATTAGGTATCAATTTTCCAATAAAAAAGAAGAATGTGTTCTAAGAGTGATATGTTATTAATATGTATTATGATATTTATTACACATATAGTGTACTATATAGGGTTTAAAACCCCAAATACATTCAAAAATATTTTTTATACACATGATTATATTATATTTGCAGTTAAATAATGAAAACAATTAAACAAATACTCTATCAAATCCCTACATCTTACTAGGTAGTGAGCATGTATAGTGAGCAGTGAATAGTGTATAATGAATAGTGAGCAGTGAATAGTGTATAGTGAATAGTGTATAGTGTCCAGTGAGTAGTGAATAGTGTATAGTGAATAGTGTATAATGAATTGTGTGTAGTGAATAGTGTATAGTGTATAGTGAGTAATTAATAGTGAATAGTGTATAGTGTATAATGAGAAGTGAATAGTTTATAGTGAATAGTGTATAGTGTCTGGTGAGTAGTGAATAGTGTATAATGAATAGTGTGTAGTGAATAATGTATAGTGTACAGTGAGTAGTGAATAGTGTATAGTGAGTAATCTATAGTGAATAGTGTATAGTGTCCAGTGAGTAGTGAATAGTGTACAGTGAGTAGTGAATACTGTATAGTGAATAGTGAGGAGTGAATAGTGAATACTCTTTAGTGAATAGTGAGTAGAGAATAGTGAATAATGAGTTGTGAGTAGTGAATAGTGTACAGTTAGTAGTGAATAGTGTATAATGTATAATGAATAGTGCATAGTGTATAGTGAAAAGTTAATAGTTTATAGTGAATAGTGTATAGTGTCCGGTGAGTAGTGAATAGTGTATAATGAATAGTGTATAATGAATAGTGTGTAGTGAATAGTGTATAGTGAATAGTGTATAGTGAGTAATCTATAGTGTATAGTGTCCAGTGAGTAGTGAATAGTGTATAGTGAAAAGTGTATAAAGTGAGTAGTGAATAGTGAATAGTCTGTAGTGTATAGTGTACAGTGAGTAGTGTGTAGTGAATAGTGTATAGTTTAAAGTGAGTAGTGAATAGTGTATAGTGAATAGTCTGTAGTGTATAGTGTACAGTGAGTAGTGAATAGTGTATAATGTATAATGAATAGTGAGGAGTGAATAGTGAATAGTGAGTAGAGAATAGTGAATAATGAATAGTGAGGAGTGTATAGTGAATAGTGAGTAGAGAATAATGAATAATGAATAGTGAGGAGTGTATAGTGAATAGTGAGTAGAGAATAGTGAATAATGAATAGTGAGGAGTGTATAGTGAATAGTGAGTAATTTATAGTGAATAGTCTATAGTGTATAGTGTACAGTGAGTAGAGAATAGTGAATAATGAATAGTGAGTAGAGAATAGTGAATAATGAATAGTGAGTAGTGTATAGTGAATAGTGAGTAGAGAATAGTGAATAATGAATAGTGAGTAGTGTATAGTGAGTAGAGAATAGTGAATAATGAATAGTGAGGAGTGTATAGTGAATAGTGAGTAATTTATAGTGAATAGTCTATAGTGTATAGTGTACAGTGAGTAGAGAATAGTGAATAATGAATAGTGAGTAGAGAATAGTGAATAATGAATAGTGAGTAGTGTATAGTGAATAGTGAGTAGAGAATAGTGAATAATGAATAGTGAGTAGTGTATAGTGAGTAGAGAATAGTGAATAATGAATTGTGTGTAGTGAATAGTGTATAGTGAGTAGTGTATAGTGAATAGTGTATAGTGTACAGTGAGTAGTGTATAGTGAATAGGAAGCCATTTTGAATTTGATCTAATTTGGATTATTCCTGCATGAAGAGGAGTTAAAGATGGCAGATTTTTACATCGTAACATTTTAAATACAGAAACAGATACAACGTTAAGTTTTAGTGACATTACTTCAGACAGTGTTGAACATCGTGGTGTATCTTGTGATCATCAGCACCTGACTGTAGCCTTCTAGCTGTTTATAATGTGTAGAGGTTTAACGTGAATTTTGCTAACACGCACCGAACCTTTTCACGTTTTAGACGGCGGTCATCAGTTATGACTATCTCACCTCTCTGCGCGAAGTTCAGCACGGGACCGATGAGTACTGGACCCTCAAATCAGAGGTGGGTTTCTGCTTTCACTCCTGTAATGATGTGGCACACGCAGCGTTTCAGAACGAGCTCACACTAACGCGCAGAAGTTTCAAAACGCTGTTTTTACCTTTTTAGTTTTTAGTCAGTTTCCTAAATGTTTCCAAGGTGAAATGTGAAAAATAGAAACCAGCATCATGTCTGATCCATAACTGTGCATAACTTTATTTATTCATTGTTTGTTTGTTTGTTTGTTTTAATATCCAAGGTGCATTTTGTAAGATTTTGCACTGTGGAATTTGCTACCATGAAAAATAGAATTATTCATATATTTAAACTTATAACTAATTTTAATCAGAAAAAAGGAACGAAAAGGAACAAAAAGGAGGAGAAAAAAACCCCAGAATTTGTTGGTTTCTCTGCTATTTTTTATTTTTTATTTTTATTATTAAACCAGTCACACCTCCTTCTTCTGAGCACAATAATGACTGATGCATACATTACATTTTTATGGATGATTAAAGCTATTTAAAAAAATTTAAATGATGAAGAAAAGAAGAAAAAAAAAGCAAAGAAATTATATTTTATTAAATTGTGCTTTGTTTTTTTTTGTTTGATCATAAAAAAAAAATCACGAAACACTCAGCTCAAGAAGAGTTTCATAAAACAAGAGAATAAGTTTGTTTTAAAAAAAAATCAACAAAACTATTGCGAATTGTGAATTTTATTATCATCGTGATATCTTTTAGCATATAACTCCGCCTTCTAGGTTTAGGCCACACCTCCTACCTGAGTCAGATGCTGGTGTGGAGTGAATTAAGTAGCAAGTGATTCAACTTTAGCTCTTTTTTTGTGTTTCTGTGATGTTTTTTTTGTCCATTTTTATGCACAGTTCTGATGTTAAACTGGTAGCTGTAAGATTATCCTGTACAGACTAAAGCTAATTTTAGACGGCAAATATCTTTGGGCTCGGAGGAAATCTGTGTGCGTTTTATTTTGCTGCCTGGTCGGATGGAGGCTGGGGAAAGGTCAGTGTGTCTGAGCAGCCGCTGAAGCCTGACGAGCGAAATTCAGCCATACAGAGTGTGATAGCACACACACACACACACACACACACACACACACACACACACACGGAGCGGGGCCTGCTGTCAAGCCTCACTACACTCGCTGATTAGAATTAATGCAAGCCCCTGGATTGATATAGAGAAGAGATTTGCCTCGTAATTATTATGAAGCCGTAGAGGTGATCCAGTTCGCTCGGTCGTATGAAGGGAATTTTTTTTCCCCCTCGTCACAGCTGGAATATTAGGTGTGGACAGATAAACAGATAGATGATCACTGTTCAGGCGGTGTTAGACAGGACATATCTGACATATCAGATTGTTTATCGCTACACAGAAAAGTATTTCCTGGAAACATCATGATAAGGACTTGATAATTACAAATCGGTCAATTATGTTTTGTGGATGAGCCAAAATGTTCTACCGTGATGTTTTCTAAATTCCACGTATCACGTAATTATTTGAGCTATGTTGATATGTTTGTAGATAAATATGCGTGTATATGTTTGAGGCTAACATTTATTCATATCTCAATTAGTTGAATTTTCAGTTCCGATTGGTCAGAAGGTGTCGATTCGTTTTCAATAACAGCAGCAAACCACAGGTTTATATTTATATCGTTCCAGCACGCTTTATATTGTTTCCATAGCAACAGCTCATTCACAGGGTCTTGTACAGCGGACACCCCACACAAACGGGTTTAAATTCGTGCATAATCATTGATATGGCGAAGTTTTCCGTGAGGAGCCCTTCCAACATTTAACATTTAAGGAAGGAGTCTCCAGTGTCAGAGGAAGTTTCAGAAGTTTACACTTTTTTTGTGGTTTTCTCTGTAACATGAGAAGTGTAACATGAGTTTTTTTTGCCTTCTTAACTTTGAGAGAGTGAAAAAAAGAGAGGCTGGTGAGGGAACGACTGTTTATAGCTGCTATAAGGTAAGTGATAACAGGAACTCGCTTGTTTCATGGACATTCCACAACGTATCCACTATAAAGGGATAAAAAGTATGACATGTTGTTTTTAAATAAATAAAGATTGTAGCTGTTGGCAAATTATTTTCCTATCGCAGCTCCAGGCTGAGTTGTTGTTGTGATGATGCTCCTTCCTCACAAACCCTTACATACAAGAGTTTTCCAGCAAAAACACCAGCTGCTTTTGTTCTTTTGCTCGATCTTTAGCCCTTGACAAATTTCTACCGCAGTCTCGTTTGTAGGCGTCCGTGTACCTCCCGCCGTCGCGCCGTGAGCAGTGAGTAGGGGATTGCGGGTCGTGTCCCAGCTGCCGTGCCGCTCTGATGGCCCGTGCGTTACGACTGCTCTTGTAATGAGGGCCGTTCCACGCAGTTAACCGTCCCTCGGCTCTCCGAAACCCGGGCCAGCTGCTCCTCGTACCTCCGAAAAGACTCTCAAAGACCATTAAATCATTGTGTATTGTGTTCATCAGATGATGTGAAGTGTCTCTTGGGCCGGATTTAGCTTTCGCGCTGACCTGCTGTGATTCACGTTCGCGCACGTGAGAAACGCTGTGTGTCAGGGAAAGTACCGTACAAGTCATAATCATGGCAGTTTTCTTGTTATTGAAAACGCACTGCTTGTATTGTTTGATGTAATATTTTCACGAGTTCTGGTTTGTTTGTGCCGTTCGTTCTACTCTACTCTATTCTCTTATATTTTTGTTTTGTTTGATTGTGTTCTGTTCTAAATTACACCGTTTAGCCCGAAACACAGCGCTCTTTCCTCTCCACACACTAACAGTAGGCAGCTCTCCCGATTGGCAGGTGATTACCTGAGAAGAGTATTTTAATCCCGGCCCGACGCCCCCTGCTGTGTTCCCCTCACTCTGTTTCACTGCCGTGTCATTATGGTGTGTGTTGCTGTGTGTGTGTGTGTGTGTGTGTGTGTGTGTGCAGGGCTCATCATGAGTCTGAGAAGAGAATCTTCACACTGGCGATTATGAACACTGTGGAATAAACAGTGACGCTCATGTTCCCCAAGCCAGAGTAAATCTGCCCTCTCTCTCACCGTCCACTCCGTATCTGCTGGAGCCGAGCGCTGGCTTCTCTCCGGCCTGCTCTGATTACGGAGCGGGGAACACCTGCGGATTTAGACGACAGCACGGCTTACACGCTGCGTATGAATAATGCATGTGGCGGAGGCAGGAATGCAGGTGCTCGCGCCACTCTCTCGCTCTTTTCTCCACGCAGCTAACGTATGGAATCTGTTTCTGCGTCTCGGGATGGGGTGAACACCACTCCAGCTGTGGCAGGACATGCCGACTGTCCTCTTTAAAAGCACTCCCGCTTACTGTACATGTTATAGTCAGGATAATGATTTATCTTCTTCCCATGATCCTTATGATTCATATTCTTTCATTTTTGCTCGTTTCAGGCAGATGTTGGGTTCGTAAACGTTTAACCCTCTGAATTTTTGATACATATTACTATTCCATTCAATTCAGTTCCTTCAATCTAATTCCTTTCCATTCCTTTCCCATCTCACTCTATTCTATTCTATTCATCCCATCCCTTTCTTTTCCTTTCCATTCCATGCGCATCTCAGCCCTTTCCTTTCCTTTCCTTTCCTTTCCTTTCCTTTCCTTTCCTTTCCTTTCCTTTCCTTTCCTTTCTCTGTTTTTCCCAGCCTATTCAATTCCATTCCATTCTATCCCGCTCCTACCCATCCCTTCCCATCCCATTCCTTTACCTTTCTTTTTTTCTCTCTTTCTGTTTCAATCAATTTCATACCATTCCCATCAAGCCCCATTCCATCCTGTTCCATTTCTCTTCTATTCATTTCTTTCCTTTCCTTTCTCTGTTTTTAATACCTATTGCCATACCATGGCATCCCATTCAGTTCTATTCTGTTCCATTTATTCCCTTCCATCCCATTTCCATTCCATCCCATCCCATTCCTTTCCTTTCCTTTCCTTTCCTTTAATTGAGTTAAAGGAAAATCCCACCTGAGTTACACTTCTTTTACAAGGAGACAAAAAAAAATGCCGATTTTGTCTAAGGGTTTAAGGTCTATTATTACTGTATTTTATCCGCTAGTGGAATCTTTCTTTTCCCGTAGTGGAATTCAGTTACGGTCCACAAGATGATTTTAATTTATAACACGGATTCTAAATTCATTTGGTGGGCCGTAAAGTAGTAAAGAGAGTAGTAACAGAATGAAGAGTACCGATGCGTCTCCATGCCACGAGATGTCCTCCAGCTTCTTCCAAATGCTCCTGTGAGCCGACGTTCTCTAAGCTTGTAGTTTCCACTTACTCAGGCGTGGCTTGGCACCAGCTGCTCTTCCCCAGAGAGACGCCTTTTACCATTATTTCAGGTGGAATGCTTTCAAACTTGGACAGGCTGTTTGTATTTGTTTATATGTAAGTATCTTCATGTGTGTGTGTGTGTGTGTGTGTGTGTGTGTCTCCTGCCCATCTGCTGTAACCCTATCTCCGAGTCCTTGACCAGCCCTCACGGAGCATTAGCACAGCAAATTAGCCTTCAGTGAGGGGTTTATTCCGCACGACTTCTCCCCAGAGAAGCGCTGATGGGCTCCTCATGGCTCTCCTGCTCCAGCCGAGCAGAACCGCTGTCTGAGATTCTGACGGCTGGGGAGCGACTGAAGTGTACAAGCTACAAGGGCATCGCAAGACATTTCTCCTAAGCGCTGCTTATCCACCCTACACACTTCCTCTCGGTGCAGATAAGCCTTTGCCTCAGTTCTGGCGTCTAAACTGATGATTAAAATTTGGTTCATATTTTGCCAATCAGAGGCGTGGCCTTAGCCCGTGTAATAAAATGTAAGAGGTGTGGCCTCTGTGCCGGATTATTAAAAAAAGACCCAAAACCAAACAAGCCCAAAAAACGTGTGCGTAGGACACTGGGACATATCGAGTCCAAATTAAGGAGGCGTGGCCTATGTGCCTTTCAGTCCAAAGGAAGAAGGCATCTGTGTGTGTCAGAAAGGATTATGGAAGTGAGTGCCTATCAGAAAAAATAAAAGAGGTGTGGTCTCTCTGCCAGTCTTAGGAAATAAGGAAGTGGCTTATGTGCTTGTCAGATAAAATAAAGGAGGCATGGCCTCTGTGGCTGTCAGAAAACATCGGAGGTGTGGCCTCTGTGCTTGTTAGAAAAAAATAAAAGACTCATGACCTCAGTGCCTGCCAGTCCAGATTAATGAGGTATGGCCTTTCTGGTTGATAGAAAAACATGATAAAGCATCGCCTGTGAGGAAAAAAATTAATTAAATTGAATTCAAATTTCAAGGTTCATTTTAGCTTTTAAAGACTGAACTTTCCGCGTGGCGCCGTGTGACGTGGACTGACTCAGTCTTTTAAAAAGACACTATGAATCACGAGGCGTTTAAAAGGAAGACCGTCATGATGCCTTTTAAGGAATGGTTTTTGTGTTAATGGCTCGGAATCGTCGAATCATTTTATCTGTTATAAAGGATGCAGCAACAGTGTCTGCCTGTGCAAGCTGCACTGTTAAAACACCTCAGTTAGCCGACGTGAAACCCCCACACGAAGGGTCATTTGTTTCTCAGCGATATCCCACAAGCCTCTCTGCCGCTCTCCTGATCTGGCCCCACCTCGTTAATTGGGGTGTTACACTGTAATTCATTAACTCCCGCTAACGGCCCCGTGGGGGAGCAGTGGCACTGCCGAGGCTGATAATGAAACGCCGGACATTTTTCAGCGTGATTTATGGCGACACGTTGAAGGTCATCAGAGACTTTTTTTTTTTTTTTTTTGCTCTTTTTGATTCACCTCAGCTCATTCCTAAGCCACAGGATTCATCATATTAAGTTATAGTGGGAATGTAAAATGGTGCATTTGCTGATGAGTTCATAATGAGCACTGCTGAGAGCAAGCAGGACGTTTCCATCAGCTTTGGCATATCGACTTTAGTAATTGGAACTGTTCGCACCTCCAGTCGAAACTGGTGTCGCATATTCTGCATCTCAGATAGGCTGTTGGGGAAAAAATGTTATATGTTGAATCGATGGCCTTAAAAATACCCCTAAACATCTTTGTTAAATGGTTAAATCCTCTTAGATGGTTGATTATGGTTATAATGGTTAATATTTGGTTGAATTAATTATGTTAAAAGGTGTGTGTTCTTTAATAAGTAAAAAAATGCTGTGGTATAAGTGGAATAAAACATTTCAGGATTATTTTTGATTAACAAAATGGTGGTTGTTATGGTAACCTCATATGAATACAGGTTCGGCTGTTGTGGAAACAATAAATCGTTGAGAATGCAATGATTATGCAAATCGAAACGTTGAAATTATTACAAATGCGAGCTAAGTTAGGAACAGTTACCTAGCTAGATAGCTAGCGAAAATTTGCATATTCATGCATATTCATAGATTCGGTCATTTATAATGAGGGTAAAAACGTAGAGATGTTCCTATGTTGCTTCTTGGACATTAAAAATATATTATTTTATGTAGATGATTGCTAAGCGGTTTGTCATTAATATTACCTGTTCAGGGCTTGAAGAATGACGCGTAACTGTTGGATTAAATATCAGGCCAACGACGTTAGCGAGTGAGTAAGACGGTTGGTTCTACAGAGACTCCGTATCGAACCAGATTCCAGAAGGAGAAAAAATCTCTCAGCCCGTGCGAGTGGAAAGGTGTTATCCAGCTCCAGATTGTAATTTAATCCTGAAGGCTTGTGGGAATGGAGAGGGAAAATGAGGGCCGGCACACAGAAGTGGATCGCATGCATGAAGGAACAAAGCCGCTCTCATCAGTTCGCAGGTTTCTCTCCGGCCCCAGAAAACTCGAGCATATGGAGGGCGTCCGCTTCCTTTCCCCGACTCTAACCCGAACCGCTCCCACTGCCTCGGGTTAGGGGTTTTAAAGCATATTTTTGTGCCTCGTGTCGCGTTTATTTCTTGTTGTTGCTTTAAAGCCATCTCCGTGAGAACGCCGGCGCTGACTGAAGGCCTGTGGGGAAATGTGAAAATAATTAGAGGCTGATTAGATGTTTAGAAGAACGTACACTTCAAGAAGCGAGAGTTCAAAAACTGCAATTAACTGCTAAATTACACCGAAAAGCCACCATTAGTGCAATTTTACTTATTTATTTATTTTTTTATTTCATGTTTATTCGCCTTTTTTTTTTATTTGCGCTGAATAAAGCATTCATAGTGCAAAATCAGAAAGCCGAATTCCGTCCCCACCGTCTCGGCTCTGCTGAAGGACGACGGGATCAGATAGTTTAGAACATTAAGAGCTGATTATTTGGGCTGTAAATTAAACATCGACTTTAAACATCAATTCTCGCCTTTTATTGAAAACTGCACTGTAGTCCGAGTGTAATCACTTTCACAGATATTGAGTTTTAGATCATCGGAATCGCCTTATCTTTTATGTAAGAAATAAAACACTCAGGGACGTGCTGTTATAGGAAAATAATCAACAATGGGACGGCGTGACACGTCTTGAAATGCCTAGTCCTCTTATACCACAGTGATATGCTGTATACAATATTATCTACGTATATGTAATTATTCATAAATGCCTGGCCTTGAGGTTGCTATAAGAGCAGTGTGTGTTGAATGCATTATAACGCGTTACGAAGGATTTCAGAGTTCATTATAGATAGAGAAAGATCTACTGTAGATACCTCGACGTCTTTTCACGCCTGGCATTTTCACGATATTTCTCACTTTTACACCAAGTGCGCAGACGAAAACAGAGGGCAAACAGAAAACCTGACACAAACCCATGCACAGCAATGCAGACGTTCTTTACTGTAGCATGATTATGCAGCTTGAACCACTGTTTCTCTCACGGGGACTTCTGCTCAGGGAATTGCGAGTCTCCGCAGCTATTAGCATATCATTACGGCTAACGCGAACAGCTGATTCGCAAATTAAATGTAGCTTACTTAGCCTTAATGAATAATGCATATCACGTCGGTGCAGACCTGCTGACGAGCGAGCATTATCGGAGGAGGGACGCAGAGACGCCACAATGTCATCAGGAACGAGGCCAAGGCGTCACATCCGTCCCAAATTTAAAACTGTAAAACTTATTATGAGTCAGAGGTAAAGGAAGTTCTTTTCCCCTGCACACTGTTATATTCCTGTCACTCATCCCTGAGCGGTCAGGTCAAACGCCGAGCTGAACGGACTTTACCCGAGAGGGAGGTGGTGAAAAATAGAAAACACTTAGCAAAATGGCTGATGTTAGCTAGCAAAGTGGCATCCATTTTGACAAAAGTGACAGCACAGCAGAAGGACACTCGTGTACAGATGGCTAAGCTTTCAAAAAGACTGACGTTGTGGGATTTTTTTAGCTATGAGTTTGTACCAAAAGCTCACTTTTTTCTGTTTTTATTTTTCTAGAAAAAAGTAAAAGGCAATTACAAAATGGCAGTGTGCTGCACTGATGTATGTTACTGATTGATGTAACGGTCCTAAATTGATAGTGTGTCAATATTCGAATAAGCTAACAAGATGATTTGAAAGAACAAACCACTCTAGGAGGACCAATAAATCATTATTAAAAACTTTTTTTTTTTGTTGAAAGATGATTCTCTTTGGTTTATCCAATCACGTGCTTTTAGGTAAATTATTTAGCTCAAGGCAGCTCATCGGACCAGCGATTTTAAGCTAGAAAAGCAAACTGGAAACATGGCTTCTTTTTAAAAAAAAAAAAAAAAAAAGAGTCAACAACGAAAACTGAATGTTTAAAGACTGAGATAAAAGACATGTACGTTTCCTCTCCTCATGTAAAATTCAAACATATTTAGA
>CM074954.1:24660392-24680463 GCA_037577455.1 Pangasius macronema
TAAGCTAACAAGATGATTTGAAAGAACAAACCACTCTAGGAGGACCAATAAATCATTATTAAAAACTTTTTTTTTTTTTGAAAGAGGATTCTCTTTGGTTTATCCAATCACGTGGTTTTAGGTAAATTATTCAGCTCAAGGCAGCTCATCGGACCAGCGATCTTAAGCTAGAAAGGGAAATTTTCACACACTTTCATAGATTTTTTGCTTTATTAGCAAACTGGAAACATGGCTTCTTTAAAAAAAAAAAAGTCAACAATGAAAACTGAATGTTTAAAGACTGAGATAAAAGACATGTACGTTTCCTCTCCTCATGTAAAATTCAAACATATTTAGACTCTAGTTAAATGTGCTAACTCCTCTAGGAAGCACATGACCACTTTGAGTAGACACGGCAATCACACTCGGGTCCGAGAACGTCATCTCTCTCGCTTGCTTCTCTCTCGCTTGCTTCCGTCTCGCCCTCTTCTCTCTCGCCCGCTTCTCTCTCGCCCACTTCACTCTCGCCTGCTTCTCTCTCGCCCGCTTCACTCTCGCCCGCTTCTCTCTCGCTTGCTTCTCTCTCGGCCGGTTCTCTCTCGCCCGCTTCTCTCTCACCCGCTTCTCTCTCGCTTGCTTCTCTCTCACCCGCTTCTGTCTCGCCCGCTTCACTCTCGCCCGCTTCACTCTCGCCCGCTTCTCTCTCGCTTGCTTCTCTCTCACCCGCTTCTGTCTCGCCCGCTTCTCTCTCGCCCGCTTCTCTCTCGCCCGCTTCTGTCTCGCCCGCTTCTCTCTCGCTTGCTTCCGTCTCGCCCGCTTCTCTCTCGCCTGCTTCTGTCTCGCCCGCTTCTCTCTCGCTTGCTTCTCTCTCGCTTCCGTCTCGCCCGCTTCTCTCTCGCCCACTTCACTCTCGCCCGCTTCTCTCTCGCCCGCTTCTGTCTCGCCCGCTTCTCTCTCGCTTGCTTCTCTCTCGCTTGCTTCCGTCTCGCCCGCTTCTCTCTCGCCCACTTCTCTCTCGCCCGCTTCTGTCTCGCCCGCTTCTCTCTCGCTTGCTTCCGTCTCGCCCGCTTCTCTCTCGCTTGCTTCTCTCTCGCCCGCTTCTGTCTCGCCCGCTTCTCTCTCGCTTGCTTCTCTCTCGCCCGCTTCTCTCTCGCCCGCTTCTCTCTCGCTTGCTTCTCTCTCGCTTGCTTCTCTCTCGCCCACTTCACTCTCGCCTGCTTCTCTCACTAAGTGAACTCTAGTGAGAAAGCGATTCGACTCGAGTGCAGGAAGTGAATCAGATTCGTGCACGCAAAACCTTACTCCGAAAAAAAAGAATTATTTGACTCGGTGTTCTACGTTTCACTCAGTTTCCTGTTCCGACTAGCGCTTCAGAAATGCCGTGTGTTCTGGAGACTTGGACAAAAAAAAAAAAAGAAAGCAAACGCTGGATGTGACTCGTCGTTTGTGTAATTCGAATCATCGTCCTGTGTTCTCCATTCTCAAGTCATTTTTGTGATGTCTACATACGCTTGATAAACGTTTGTGTCGTATATTTCTGAAAGAGTTTTAGCAGAACGTTTTCAGCCCTACACGTGTCTCAGTCAACCAACCCAAACAGCAAACGAACAAATCTTCTGATTCCGACTCGACAAACAGACTAATGAGGTGTGAAAGCGCGTCGAGATGAATCCTCCTGCACTAGAACTTGTCTAGTCTCCTGAAGTGTTCTTCTTAAGCAATCACTTCTTCACGTCACATAGTTTTGCTGCCAGTTATCTTCTTCTTTTTTTTTTATTAGATGATAAACGTTACTCCCAGGCTAAGTGGACAGATTGGGTAATTAAAGCGCTGTGTACGCTGCACGCACTGCAGCCTCGTCTAATTGGACTCCTCGAAATAGACAGCCACAACCCCCTCACAGAGACTTCCGAGTACCCGTAGAAAAGCCAAGAGTAGGTTCTCAGCTCTGGATGGAGGGATTGAGGTACATGTGTGGAACTTTCAGCATGCGGCTATAGCTAAAGTTTAGTTTGGCATTAGTTCAGATTTTGATTAGCTCATGTTATGTATTCCTCTTGGAGGATGATAGAACCGTATGTGATATCAAACCAAGTTCTTCTGAAAGCTACAGTGAGCTCTGATATGTCACGTGAGGAATAAAACGTGACATGTTGTGCTGTTAGAGAAAAATAATCAATGACTAAGTTCTGTGAGGAAGCAGAGTTACTGTTACCACCCCAACTTATACCACGGCAATCTGCCAACGATTACAGTTTTTAATTGATACGTCTTACTTTTTATCTATTTATAGTTACATTTAATGTTGTGAAACAACTGCGAATCCCTTACGTTTTAGCGCAGCACTTTCGGACCAATCAGAATCGAGAATTCAGCAGCGCTGTGGTATAACGCTGCCTTTGACTTACCTCAGAAACGGGAACTCGGAATTACGCGAGTTGGGAGTCGGATGTTGGGAATTCCGAATGACGAGTTTACGTCGAAGCGTCACATTCCTATGTGCACGTGTGCAAAAGAGTCACAAAGTCTTTGACAGGACGTTAAAGTAGCTATTAAGTAGTCAGAGTTCAAGTTTGTTCGACACAAAACCCAATGAGATGCAGGATTTTATGAGTTCGAGAGAATTCGATAACACGTGAGATGCTGGGAAAAAAAAAACAACCCCAGTGTTTCATTTGCGTCCTCTGCGCTGTCATTAAACGCCACTTTGCTGTTGAGAAATGGTAAAAAAGGAGTCACACAGATGTTGTGTTGTGCTCTTCTTTTTAAAACCCTGCCGATAAAGAGGGAGTGAAGGCGAGGGAAATGAGCACAGAGCGAGGACAAACAGTGCTAATTTACTCTCCGCTTCTCAGCTGCACTGAAGGAAAAAAAAGCACGTGTTTATGTAATTTGCTTGATTTTGAGCTTGTCCTTTTAGTGCTGTATATAAAGAGCTCAATTCACAACACATCACCTTGTGCCTCGTACGTCTACTTGTAGATTATGTCATACAAATGAAAAGAAAAAGATCGTAAAGTTGTTATAAAATACCTTATAGAACTTTATCCTTAAATCGGTCATCCCCGAAGGAATTCTGAAAACTCAACACAAACTCCCACAGGAAGTTTATCCGATCTCTCTCACTCCCGCAGGAAGTTTATCCGATCTCTCTCACTCCCACAGGAAGTTTATCCGATCTCTCTCACTCCCGTAGGAAGTATATCCAAACTCTCTCACTCCTGCAGGAAGTTTATCCGATCTCTCTCACTCCCGCAGGAAGTTTATCCGATCTCTCTCATTCCCGCAGGAACTTTATCCGATCTCTCTCACTCCCGCAGGAAGTTTATCCGATCTCTCTCACTCTCGCAGGAAGTTTGTCCACTCCTAGAAACTCCTGCAGAAGGTTTATCCGATCTCTCTCACTCCCGCAGGACGTTCATCCAATCTCTCTCACTCCCATAGGACGTTTATCCGATCTCTCTCAATCCCGCAGGAAGTTTGTCCGATCTCTCTCACTCCCGTAGGAAGTTTATCCGATCTCTCTCACTCCCGCAGGAAGTTTATCTGATCTCTCTCACTCCCGCAGGAAGTTTATCCGATCTCTCTCACTCCCACAGGAAGTATATCCAATCTTTCTCACTCCCGCAGGAAGTTTATCCGATCTCTCTTACTCCCGCAGGAAGTTTATCCGATCTCTCTCACTCCCGCAGGAAGTTTATCCGATCTCTCTTACTCCCGCAGGAAGTTTATCCGATCTCTCTTACTCCCGCAGGAAGTTTATCTGATCTCTCTCACTCCCGCAGGAAGTTTATCCGATCTCTCTCACTCCCGCAGGAAGTATATCCAATCTTTCTCACTCCCGCAGGAAGTTTATCCGATCTCTCTTACTTCCGCAGGAAGTTTATCCGATCTCTCTTACTTCCGCAGGAAGTTTATCCGATCTCTCTCACTCCCGCAGGAAGTTTATCCGATCTCTCTCACTCCCGCAGGAAGTTTATCCACTCCCAGAAACTCCTGTAGAAGGTTTATCCGATCTCTCTCACTCCCGCAGGAAGTTTGTCCACTCCCAGAAACTCCTGCAGAAGGTTTATCCGATCTCTCTGATGTTCTGTCAGAAAACGTATGGCTTTACCTCTGACTTTTACAAAGCACTGACACTGGAGACTCCTTCCCTAAATATTAAATAAACATCTCCTTCTCCCTGTCAACGATTACACGTTTTAAATCTGTCCAAGTCCCTGTGAATGAGCTGTTACTATAGAAACGATAATGTATTGGAACGAGCGCATTAATTCTGACCAATCAGAATCAAGAATTCAACAGCAGTGTAGTTAGGATTTATTAGATGATTTTGTAATATGAAATGTGATGCCCTATGACCTTGTGGAACTTGCATGTTTGCGAAAATGCAAACGAAAATGATAAAAATGGCAGGTTTGGGGTGAAGGGAATAAGCTAATAAGCTCATCATGGTGACTTTCAACTTTTTTTTTTTTTTTTTAGATTTCTGATTGTAAATATTAGTAGAAACACTAGATGGCAGCACTGACTAAAAGCCTCTTCCTCTCTCTCCCCCTCCCTTTCTCTCTCTTTCCCTCTCCCTCTCTCTCTCTCTCTCTCTCTCTCTCTCTCTTCCTCTCTTTCTCTCTCTCTCTCTCTCTCTCTCTCTCTCTCTCTCTTTCTCTGCTCTCTTTCTCTTTTCCTCTCTCTTCCTCTCCCTCTCTTCCTCTCTGTCTCTTCTCTCCCACATGGAGTTGACCAAAGTCCAAAGCAAACACGTCTACAGTGTGAATGTGAGTGTGTATATAGGTCACGCCCTTCGAGGGCTTGAGTTATATATAAAGCGTGAGGCTCTCTCGGGGACCGGGGGGGAAAAGTGGAGCGTTTAACGTTTCTGTTCAGGGTTTGAAGGAATGCTGACAAGCTCCTTTTCAGGCAGCGCACATAAATACTTAATACAGCTGTCGTGTTCGATGTAGTGTCAGTGTGAAGAGGAGTAGACCGGAGAGACGACGACGATGACGCCGCCGCCGCTATGATGATGATGATGATGATGATGATGATGATGATGATGATGATGAAATACATTAGGAGCAAGCCTGACACAAATACATTTTATACATACAAATACCTTATTAACCTCAGCGCTGTTGAATTCTCAATCCTGATTGGTCGGAAGGTGCTGATTAATTTACAGTGAGATCATCTATGTTTTTAGGTTAATGTGTTTGTTTTCATACGTTAGCCTTCCTTTAGTAAAAACGTACGCTGTGATCTGTACGCCGGATCAACGTTATTGATACAGCGATGTTTATTTGGCATGTATGGAAGGAGTCTCCAGTGTCAGGGCTTTGTACCAATCAGAGAGGAGTTTACGATTTTTTGCGTTTTCTTGGTAACATTACAAACTCTGATTCTTTTTTTTTTTTTTGTCTTATTAATTTTAAAAAATAGAGGCTCTTACATAAGTGATAACAGGAACTAACTTGTTTCGTGGACGTTCAAAACATTAAACGTAGCTATAAATGGATAAAAAAATTATACGTATATGATACATTGTATAGATATGTGCCAGTCTGATTGTTTTCCTATAACCGCACATCCTGAAGTGTTTTATTCTTTACATATTGGAGCATTTTTAAGATGCGTACGCGAGAACTAATACAAACACAGCCTTGTTTTCTGCTGTTCCGTTGATGTTGAGCTTGTGTAATTTACGACGTATTTTTTTTTATGTACAGAAGTACACCAAGAGACCTAACGCTCATCACACACACTTATTTCGAGCGTTAAGACAAAACCGCTTTACGGCAGCACTAATCGAGCGCGCTCGTCGCTGATTTATGTGTAACAGATGGTTAATGGTCATTTCTCCACAACGCAGCCGAGACGTCTCTGCGAGCCGAGCGCGTTATGACGGAGGGAACTGCGCGCATGTGCTTGACCTCGGATGCGACGGAATTATTTACGCGGATGTTCGGATTTAATTCGGGAATAGGATTCGGGGAAAGGGATGTGTCCGTGCTCGGTGGCTGTATTATCGTGTATAAAATATTACATTAGCTATAGGATGAGCGCTGTGAGCTGTGAGCTGTGATCCATAGTCTGAATTCTTGTGCATCCAGCCCGAGGGGAAATGTCCTGGATTATCGGAGGAGCGTTTCAGTGTTTCAGTGTTTCAGGGCTCCAGTGCGCATGCCTAACCCACTCCGAATTAGTGAAGCAGGAGAATAAAACGCAGAGCATGAAATTAGCTGTGGCTCCCAGTTAAATTGCTCCTGTACATTTCTCCTCTCTCTCTCTCTCTCTCTCTCTCTCTCTCTCTTTCTCTCTTTCTCTTTCACACGTGACTAAATGAAGGTTCAGTTTGCTCTCAAAGAATAAGACTAAGCATAGCATAATAATGCTCATGCAAGCTGCAGGTTTTTGTGAGAACTATTTTATTTATTTATTTATTTATTTATTTACTTATTTATTTATTTGAAAAGCACAGTCGAAATGGTACATCCATCTGCACTCTCGGAATTTATTAACTCAGAGCTCGGCTGAAAAATAGGCAGATAATTGGCCGTGATGGCGCAATAAAGCACTCAGCGTAGGATCTGGCTTTTAGCTACTCTCTACATTAATTAATAGAGATCTCTTATGAAGAGAAATTTTGCAGGAGTCTTTTAAAACCCCATTTATGATCCCTGACTGCAGGACGGCCACGCTGACCAGAGAGAGAGAGAGAGAGAGAGAGAGAGAGAGAGAGAGAGAGATTTGCAGCATTTTGAAAGTGTGCATATTTAATCGCACTACAGATTTCATTAGCTTTGAGTACACGACCTGTCAGGAGGCTCTAAAGAGTGAAACGGGCTTCTGATGGATATCACAATAATGTTGCACAGATAATGTTCTTCCTCGTAGAGCTACGCATCCGAACGCTTACAGAAAAGTCACACAAACATCTCGGGTGAAATTTAGACCTCTGGTCACCTCAGTGACTGACTGTGATTTGTGGGATTTTTCTTTTTGTGACACGATTCAGTTATTTCCACACGTAATGATTCATTTCAATCCACATGTAATGATTCATTTTCTTTCCACACGTAATGATTCATTTCTTTCCACACGTAATGATTCATTTCTTTCCACACGTAATGATTCATTTCATTCCACATGTAATGATTCATTTCATTCCACATGTAATGATTCATTTTCACATTTACTGATTCATTTCTTTCCACATGTAATGATTCAGTTATTTCCACATGTAATGATTCATTTCTTTCCACATGTAATGATTCATTTCTTTCCACATGTAATGATTCATTTCTTTCCACACGTAATGATTCATTTCTTTCCACACGTAATGATTCATTTCATTCCACATGTAATGATTCATTTTCACATTTACTGATTCATTTCTTTCCACATGTAACGATTCACTTCTTTCCACATGTAATGATTCATTTTCTTTCCACATGTAACGATTCATTTCTTTCCACATATAACGATTCACTTCTTTCCACATTTACTGATTCATTTCTTTCCACATGTAACGATTCACTTATTTTCACTTGTGAGTTCTTTTTCCCCGCGTAACTCATTTTCTTTCAGGTGTGATTTCACATGTAATCACACATTCATCTCACGTGGAACGTGTGACTTTTCGAGTGAATTAATATTTCACAACAGGGAATTTTGTTTGGAAAATTGGAGAACATTGCTGCTCATAAGTTCACGTGCACTCCGTGGCTACTTCTGCTTCTAGCTAGTTTGAGACGCTTCAGTGATTGGCACAGCGCCGTCCTGTGACCTACAGCAGCAGCAGCGCACCTCTCACTTATTCACTTATCCGCAAGATCAGATTACATCAACAGATTTTACTACACCAAGACAGAGAAACATAGTCTTGTTCGGATTTTTGTTGTGCTTACATGGAAGTAATGAGGGTTATAAAATGTAATATATAATATGTAATAATAAATGTAATATAAACTGCTCGTCTATCTTTTTTTTTTATTTTATTTTTTTTTACCTTTTCACACTTCTCATTTCAATATAAGTTCAGACAGATGATGTTTCCTGAGTGAGAGCCGAGACGTACAGACGTACAGATTAACCTCGAGGCTCTTAAATCTCGTCCTGATTGGCGGAGACACAATTAGCGCATGTCTGAGATTGAATAAAGCTCTCTCTCTCTCTCTCTCTCTCTCTCTCTCGCTCTCTCTCTCTCTCTCTCTCTCCGTGCTCTGTGTGTCCTCTACGCCCTGAAGTGGCTCGCTGTTCAAATGCGAGCGATGAACACAGACATGATGCTAATTGCTGTACACTTATCAGGACCCGGAAAAAAGTTATCGCTGCTAAAATCTGTAACAAGGCCAAGAGTTTAGCGTTTTTACTGTGTGAGTAATTTGCAGTTATTAGGACGTGGTTGTAAATGTTCATTTTTGGTACAGGTCTTTCTTTTTTCATCACAAGATGATTTTTTATTTAAACAATCTCACTTTGAGAAACAGGGTTTTAGTCAATAATTCAATTTTTTGAGGAAAAAATTATGGACCCCACTTTGAGAATCTTGATTTTAGTAGATTGTTTAAATTTTTAATAAAAAAAAAATCAAGAACAATGGTCTTAGTGTACTTAATTTAGTTTTTTTTAAATAAAAAAAAAATCATAGACTCCACTTTGAGAATGATTCTTAGAAGATAAAAAAAGCCTAAAAAAAAATTGTCCCTGCTAAATAATTTTAGATTTCTAATTTAATTAAAAATAATAATAATAAAAAGAAATTGTTGTCCCAAAAGGGTCTTGATAGCTAATTAAATAATAATAAAAAAATCACCTGGATCTAGAATAAAAATGTTTTTTAACATTTAAAAATTGTGATTTTTGAGGTTTTTTTTGTGTGTGTCTGAAAACTGTAATTTGTAAAGTTTTTTTTAAACTGTGTGATTTTTTTTAATTGTGCTTTTTTAACTGTACAATTTTTAAAATGTGTTTTCTTTAAAAACAGTTAGATTTTTTTATATATGTTTATTTTTTAACTGTGATTTTTTATAGTGTAAAAACTATTTTTAAGTTTGTTTTTTAGACAGTTGATTAACCATGTGACTTTTAATTTTTTTTTTTTTTTTGTAAAACTTTGATAAAACAGAGTTATGAAAGCACAAGGACAAGGATGATACCGGATCTATCTATCTATCTATCTATCTATCTATCTATCTATCTATATATATGTTGTGGGCGGAACACGTGTGCTGCCTTTAGTTTAGTCTCCTGGGGTTTCAGTCCATCACTGGACTTCATCATGGTCCATTATCAGCTGAGGAGGAAGAAGGGCTTAGATGATCCTGGAGATACAAATGGCGGCAGTGACTATTAGACCTTTAAATTACAAATCAGCCTTGAGTGAAGGGTGCGTGATGGAGGGAGGGTTTCGCGAGCGTACGTCCCCGCCATGCTCGTGAAGCTTTGTGAGGAGAGGAGGATTAAAACCACGCCGTCTTTTCGCCTGCATGATGCGTAACGCAGATGGTTTTAAACCGTGCGTTGTGGGCCAGGAGGAGGAAGATGGCGTCTCTGCTCTGTCGCGATAGCGTGTTCTGAAATGCTGAAACAGGAATACATCTCCTTCTAGACTGTTCCGCCATGATGCTGGTTCACAGCGCGGGGCTGAACAGTAAATCAGCCGGTGGTTAGGTCGCAGCAGTGCATGAAATGGCCGCCGTAATGAACTTCCGTGGAGAAACATTAGCACGCTCGTGCCTGTATGGCACTCAGGTGCTGAGCAGGTGTTAAAGCAGCTTTTTCTCCCGAAACACAATGACTAAATAACTACGTAAAAAAATGTACGGTGTCATATTTAATGCACGTCATTTTAAACTGTGGAACGATTACATAGCATTAACTGACATTAACAGATGCGAAACACGGCATTAATTAAGGAATAAAACACTCAGCGTTGTTCTGTTATAGGCAAATAATCAAGGACGGCACAGTGTGATGAAGCGACGTCACTATCACCACCCTGGAGTTTATTACGGCTCCTCACGGCTCCTCAGAGCTCCTCACGGCTCCTCAGAGCTCCTCACGGCTCCTCACAGCTCCTCGCGGCTCCTCACGGCTCCTCAGAGCTCCTCACGGCTCCTCATGGCTCCTCACGGCTCCTCAGAGCTCCTCACGGCTCCTCATGGCTCCTCACGGCTCCTCATAGCTCCTCACGGCTCCTCACGGCTCCTCAGAGCTCCTCACGGCTCCTCACGGCTCCTCATAGCTTCTCACGGCTCCTCAGAGCTCCTCACGGCTCCTCACGGCTCCTCAGAGCTCCTCAAGGCTCCTCACGGCTCCTCAGAGCTCCTCACGGCTCCTCAGAGCTCCTCACAGCTCCTCACGGCTCAGATGCTTTTAAGAACCGCACGAGGGTCAAATTTCTGACGTTTCTGAAGGTCATAATAAGCTCTCGGAGCTCTTCCGCCTCTGTTTTCAGAGGGTCGCGTTTGAAATGCTCTTCCCTGAAGAGGCTTCCTGGAGCCATTTTTAAAGATTAAAGGGAATTTTCTGTATTTCTGCAAACCTCAGGCCACTGTAGGCTGGGTAGCATTTTATTTCATGCCTATTAAAAAAAAAGAAAAAAAAAAAGAAGAAGAATCCCAGTGAAAAAAATACTACCTGTAAAAGTGCTTGTGTTGCCTGCAGTGATGAGAAACGCTGAAATTTAAAAGAATAAAAAGAAATTGAAAAAAAAAAAACACCTTACAACTGAAATTGGAAAAACCCAGAAATCATTCAATCTGTAATGCAACTGTAAAATGTAATATTAAATCATATAAAAAAAATAGATTAATAAATTAAGGAATTAATATAAAATAAAATACGTTTACAAAATTTAATAATAAAATTAGAGCACGATTTAATATCTCTTGCAATTGTATTTTTTTTTATTATAAAATAAAATAATTAACTTTATTTGTCAGATTTAGAAATAAAAATTCAAGTAGATCTGGCTAGAAAATAACAGGGTTCGTCAAATATCTTGTGTAATATTAAAATCTCGGAAATCAACATTTCTGAAGATTTATTTATTTATTTAGTTATTTATTTAAATGTGGCATTATGGTTTTGTTGGCAGGTATTGGCTAAAATATTTTTAGAAATTATTGCTCGAGGTGCTTAAATGTCGCTTCTTAAAATTTAAATTTTGCAAATGAAATTGTCTGAAAGTTTATTTATTTATTCGTTTGTCTGTTTGTTTATTTTAGGGTGGCACTTGTTGGCAAAGTGTTGACTAAAAATATTTTTAGAAACCCTGAAAAATTATGAGAATTATATACATTAATATAATTTTTTTCGCGGTACTGCTGCTGTTTGTCGGTTATTTGTTAGCAAATTGTGATACATATTAATGTTTAGAAATTGCTGCTTTTTCAATCTAATTTAAAATTTAGCTTTTTCAAATTTAAATCTTGCAAATTCAAACCTCTGAATTTATTCATTTAATTATTTATTTAATATTTTTTAAATTGTGGCACTACTATTGGAATGGAAATTATTGAATTACTGAATTTTTAAAATAAAAAAAAATTATAAATATCTTAAAAAAAATAAATTATCTTACAGAAATTCTTTAGTGGCACTTTTGCGTTACCTCGGCAAACCTAAATATTGTGATACATTTCACTGTATTCATCGCTGCTTGATTGATTTTTGTTAAGTGTCTATAATAACAATATCACTGAAGTAATACGAATAATATCCAGTAAGCAAAGTTGAATGCGTTCTTATCCGCATGTCCAGTCAGTGGAAAGTCCCTCAGTCACTAATTTAGGGTCGTGTACATGCTTCACTGGGCGTGTCCTCGCTGTCCCGGTACACAAAACTCATTATTTATCCTGAGAGAGAGAGCGAGAGACAGTTTAATTTAGTCTGATCTCTTCAAGTTTCCTTCGAATGAGGCAGTTGGAAGGAACAGCGTATCGATTAGACTCGCAGAACAAGTGAAGTGCGGCTTCGCGTCGCTCGCTCCTGATGTACCCTGTGATGTCTGACTTCATCAATACGAAAACATTCAGTCATGTTTCGTTATCAAGGAGCTTATTAAGAGATGTTCGTAACCTTTTGGATCAGACTTCATGATCAGTAAGAGTCCTGAGATGTATGGATTACAAAAAAAAAAAAAAAAAAAAGTATTAAAATATCACTGGATGAAGCGAATTTAAATCTTTAATGGGTCACTGTGTCCACAACGCCACCACGTCGTTACATATTTAATTCACTGGAATGAAGCTGCGCTATCTGTCTGCGTCCCACTCCATCAAACCCGCAGGGCGTCTCACATTTCTTTCCGATTGCACCGTTTGACCTCGTCGTAATCAGGCTGACTTGGGAAAAAAGGTTTCAGTCTGATGAAGGTGAAATCACAACGACGTGATGAGAATGGTAACTAGCTCGCTTAACTGAATTTTAAAAAAAAATGCAGAAAGGCGGAGCTTCTTCTCGAGCGTCATGTAGCTGAGATTATGCTAAGCTGCATGACGTTGTAGATATCGATGTAGAGACTTTTATTTTCACGGTTTCGTTACATGGATGTAGACTTATACGCCGTTCTTTGTCCGAACAATACGAGCTGAATTATTATCAAGGACTTCTGTTGTTGTTTCGTCTAACCGGAGTATATTGTTCCAAAATATTCACAGAAAAGCCGTAAACAAATGCGCTAAGTTATTATTGTTTATGTTATATGTTATGAAATATTTTTATTGGAGTCGAGGTGAGTCAAAATAAAGTCTACTTCTGTTTTTCAGCCTTTACCCTGATTGCTCATTTCATGCTCCTAGCTGTCTGTGCACTTGACCTTTTATGGTTTTGTGGGCGTCACTACATGCAAACGAGCTGCATCGGGAATACGCTTTGAGCTTTACGAGTGACCAACGTACGCACAAGAGAATGAATCTTTCAGCAATGGTAGAGCTTTATCAGCACAGGTAATTTTGACAAGATGGCCGCTGCGTCAAGAGCCGTTCTTTAAAGCGGCAACTTTCGGCACTGAGGGAGCATGTGCGTACTCCATTGGAAGAGATTTTGGTTGTCGTGGATACACATACATTGTAGATAGATAGATCTACACTTGTATAACACGTAGCTAAAATGCACTTCATACCTGCTGATCAGTTTAAAGTCAGTTTAAATACAGATCCTGTATATATACGATGCCCCCGGTGGCTCGGAGGTCCTGAGCGAGCACTGAATTCCACTTCTGACTAGAATTGTTCCTGATCATCTCCATCGAGATTCAATCCTGCTACTCAGGATGCAAATGCGAACATGTTTTATGGTCACTCGACTTTTCCGTCGCACCCCATCTTTTTTTCTCCAGAGCGAGCTTTGCAGGTTTGAGCACACTACACAAAGATCATCTAGAGCTTATCTGTATCTCTCGGCACAGATAGCGCTCTTCTTCCGCTCGGCTAGATGGGATCACAGCTACAGGGATAAGAGCATCGGCGTTCCACTTGGGCGACTCATTACTTTATGTTAATTTGTTGTCATGGCCAGGAGCAAGCCAAACAGACCCCACAGCCCTCCATCTGGCTGCACAATTTCAAGCCGAGATTGGAGGTGGCCGAGTGTGTGTGTGTGTATGTGTGTGTGTGTGTGTGTGGGTAGGGGAGTGAATAAGAGTGTCTTTTTAATGGTCTAGTGTGCATTTATTGACTGCTGAGAATTCCCTGAGATTGGGCAGCCTCTAAATTGCCTGCTCCCCAGGGTTATTGATGAAGTCACAATGTAAAGCAATAATTGCCTGGCAATGCTAGATGCAATTTCTATGAAAGCAAGTTCCCCCCTCGACGTACAAAAGGAGTGAGCGACTGAAGCGGCGCGCTGCACACTAGGCGTCTTTTCACCGCATGCGCCGTCTGAAAAGCTGTCATCCCAGCTCCCAGCATTCTGTAGCGCAATCTGACGAGCTGATGTTACAGAAACGCATTGAACAAAAACATCGCAATGAAATCCCTTTCTCCTTCACACTGGAGACTCCTTCCGTAATAAACATCTCCTTACAGTAAACCTCATCATTTACAATGTTTTCCTTAAATGACAGCACGTTCTTAATGTTTGTTATTAGT
This sequence comes from Pangasius macronema, assembly GCA_037577455.1. Classification (NCBI taxonomy): domain Eukaryota; kingdom Metazoa; phylum Chordata; class Actinopteri; order Siluriformes; family Pangasiidae; genus Pangasius; species Pangasius macronema. The sequence continues at coordinate 24,674,465 of CM074954.1, forward strand.
CTCGGATTATGTGGAGCGTCCACCGTTCACGATCCTTCGTCAGTTGTTACTATAGAGATGATAACTGTGTGTTTGCAGGTTTACATGTTGTTGTTTTGTTTCATCACAGTTTAAACGGATCATAGCAGCGCCTCTCTTGGTCTCTCAGGAGGTGTGAGACCGCGGTTTCAGATCAATAGAGCTATAATATGTGCACTGTCCCGTTTACAGCAGGGACACGCTAGAGGTCATTGATTAGCGCTTTTGCCTTGGGGCCAGCTCGCTATACGAGTAGAAAGTCGATGTAAGTTGCAGTTAAAACGAGCGGCTCGGGATGCAGTAGCAACACACCATCCTGCGCTCGGAGACTGTAAAACTGACTGATGGACTTCCGGTGTTATCTTCGGATTGGCCCTGAAATTTGCTTTCGCTGCTTGCCGTGGAGCTAGCAGAATCATTTAATTATAACTCATCACCTGACCAATCGAGCTAATTAGGGGTGTGAAGATTTACTAAATCAGGTTTTCAGTGATAGCGACTGGATTTGCGTGTCTGTGTGTTGTTGAACTTCCAGTGAAAGAGGCGTGGCCTCTGTATCGGTTACAGTGATGAGGCGAGGCCCCTGTATATGTTCTAGTAAAGGAGGTTCGGCATCTGTGTCTGTTAGTAACAGTGAAGGAGGCGTGTCCTATGTGTCCGTGGTTACAGTAAAGGAGGTGTGGCACCTGCGTCTAGTAAAGGAGGTGTGGCCTGTTTATCGGTTAAAGCGACAGAAGTGTGGCCTGTGTATTAGTACCATTGAAGGAGGTGTGGCCTATTTAGCGATTACAGTTACAGAGGTGTGGCCTATTTGTCTGTGGTTATGGGAAGGAGGTGTGGCCTATTTAATGATTACAGTGAAGGAGGTGTGACCTATTTGTCTGTGGTTATGGGAAGGAGGTGTGGCCTATTTGTCTGTGGTTACGGGAAGGAGGTGTGGCCTATTTGTCTGTGGTTATGGGAAGGAGGTGTGGCCTATTTGTCTGTGGTTACGGGAAGGAGGTGTGGCCTATTTGTCTGTGGTAACGGGAAGGAGGTGTGGCCTATTTGTCTGTGGTTACGAGAAGGAGGTGTGGCCTGTTACAAAGGTGTGGCCTATTTATTAGTTCCAGTGAAGGAGGTGTGGCCTATGGAATCATGTATTTATTAAACTTCCCTTTTTAAATTTTGTCTTCTGTAACTCTCATATTTTTATATAGAAGGTTATTTTTAAACGAAATTAAAATGAGAAAATAAAACAAAAACGTCAGACCAAATAAGCTATAAAAGATTATTCTGTATTTTTAATATAAAGTAGAAATCGCTTGCAGTACACTGGAATGAGAGAGTAGCCTATGATAATTATATATGCTGATGATGAAAATCGTGTGTGTGTGTGTGTGTGTGTGTGTGTGTGTTGTTATGATGGCGTGATGGTGCTTATTCTGTGCTCCGGAGAAGCCGGATGGTGTTAGAGTAACCTTTGCCTGCTCCTATTAGTGCTCTGGCAGCAGCGTGCTCGGGCGATGGCTCTACAAAGCTTTTTTCAAAGGCCATCTAATGGCTTCTGCCTGCTGTGGAAATATGTCATTAATGCCCGTGCCGCTTATTAGGCTGGACAGACGCCGGGCTTTGTGCCGCTCGGCGTGCGGATGAAAAGGATGGAGGTGGAGAGACAGAGGAGGTGATGGAGAGGAAAAAAACAGACATGATGAACGAATTAATGAACTTATTTATTTAATAATTGAAATATATATTGAAGTGTGTTTATGTGTGTGTGTGTGTGCACAACAAAGTCAAATACATTTCCTTCATTTTTCGTAATAAAAAATTCAGCTCAAAGGATATGACACAGTATTACTACTATTATGTACTGCAAATCCGTTCTCATGTCATAATACACTTTTCTTTTTGGTGTGTATATATATATATATATAATTTTTTCTACGATGCATATTGTGTATCGTAGAAAAGTATCGTGATCTGTATTGTCATATCGTCCACCCCGGTTCCTAGTCGATCCCTTTTAGGAAGCTGAGAACCAGGACTGTGTCCATCATGAGAACTTATACTATGTAGTGGGCGGATCGCAAACGCCCTGAACTGGAGTGTTGGAAGACTAGCCGTCGTGGCTTAGACTAGATGACGCACAATCGAACCTCATTAGTGTAAGTCTAATTTCACCCTCGGCTCTTCCTCTCTCCTCGTTTGTCTCTTCCTGGTCACCTTCACGAGCTTCCTCAGCTGAAATTAATCATGTGGAAGATAATCAGGCGCTCTGAAGTCTCCTTTTGCGTCCTCTCGTCCCGCTGCCCTGCTTTTCGGTCCTCCCCGCAGCGACATCCTTCTCTTCGTCTCCTCTTCCTCCCTGTCCGGTTCAGTTCGGTTCAGTTCGGTTCTGTGTCTCTGTTACGTAAACTCCGAGTGCGAACGACGTGATACTCCGTCATACGCGAGGAGGAACCTTGTGGTGCTTCTGCGGCGATTCCGTCCTCCACCTCGACCTTGCAGCTCGCTTTTTTTTGTCCATTTTATATTGATTTCTTTGTTGAAAGCATAAATTCATGAGATTTGTGTGAATTTGTGTGAATGTTTTTGAGCTTCTCTGCTGCCCCTAGTGGAGGAACTGTGCATAACACCTTGACCCCAAGATGGAGAATTTGTTTTGCAGGATTAAAAAGGGATCACACTTTATTTTCTTTCCTTTTCCTCCCACACGCAGAGCTTTGGGTGGAGTGGAGCTTCTGCAGCCAGGCTTGAGAGACGAGAGATCATTACTGTTATTAGCGCCTCGCTCCTCTCTCATTAGCTCAGCCTTCCTCCTCAGCCGCATAAAGCCTGTTTGGGCCACATGTTTTCTATCCGCCGAAATGAAAAGTGTCATCTCATCTTCCCTCATAATTATCTGCCATCCGTCACATCCTGTTGGCGTGCACGTGCGGCGAGAAATCGGGTCCTCGTGAGCACGAAGCGGTGGCAGAACGCCCAAAACGGGAGGATTAGGATTAAATCCTGATGCTCTACATTGTGTTCACTTTCCTCATGAAGTTTTAAATTGAACATGGTAATGGATTATATAGTAGGCTGATTTTTGTGATCATAGCCATGATCATGGAGTCATTTAGCCCTTGGAAACTCTTCAGAATGGCAATGTAATGTAAACTTAACCTTTCAGAATATGTCGTAACCGAAGTTAGTTGTTAGAGTAAAGAATAGTCCCAAAAAAAGGACTGTCCTACGTAAAGCGAGAATTTACTCATTGTTCCTACGGGAAAATTTTCAGTGAGTCAAATCATTTGACTCAGCTCGTCAATAAGAGTCGACTCTTCTGGCTCCCGAATGACTCACTGAAGTTTTTAATCTCTAAACGGACAAATTTTGCGGTATTACGACGAGTGATTGGTCTTTTTGACGATACGATAAACATCTCACATCATGACTCTCAGAGATATTTCTACGCTGCACGAAGAAAATACCTGTTCACTGCAACTTTATTTAATGTCTTTGTTTAAAAATAGCTTTTTTATTTATAAAAAAAAAAATTAACAGTAACAAGGAGAATTTTTTTGTTGGGTACAAAATCTAACCAGCTGCTTCCAGTCAATTTGTAATTACTTTAAAAAAAACCCCCACCTAAATAAATAAATAAATAAATAAATAAATAAATAAATAAATAAATAGTATTTAGTTGCAGGATAAGTTGTAATACAAAGCTAGATTTTTTTCTTTTTAATATTTTAAAATCCTAACTTTATCTAGATAATCTGCTTCACACCATCAGGTTTTCACCTTTGTTTGCTTTTAAGTTCGTTTTTTTTTTCAAATACAGACTCTTACATTTCAAACATTTCAGGCCTACTTTCACTGAGACTAAGTTTAATTTTCTGAGAGCACGAGATCATGAGCAAATGTGGAAAAAATTCGCTTAAGGTACAAAAACAGCGACAAAATTGTTAATGTGTTAATCTGTTAAGCGCTAATGCGGTTATGAGGTCGTTCTTTTGATGCTGCAGTGTCAGTGATTTTTTTTCCCCGCATAGATCAGGAGAAGAGTTGATTAGTTGACAATCGCTAGTTAGTATACAGAACAGGAGACACACACACACACACACACACACACACACACACACACACACACACACACATGAACACACTCCAGGCTGTTTTAGCATAATTAGCTATGTGAGGTCTTTGTGGTGTGAGTGATGATTTGAAAGAGGAGCGTTCGTATCACAAAGGGAACGCCTTTTGTCGGGGTTAGGGGTTAACAGAGCTCATTTCACGCCACTTTATTCGCTCGGGTCCCTGAGGGACGTCCCTGTGTGAACGCCATCAACTCCACCAGCTGGCGCCGACCGGCATCCCAAAACCACACCGACATCCCCGAGTCCCATTCAATCACAATTTAGGACAAATGAGACCTCTGTGTGAGAGACGCATGAGAGAGGCCGAAATGTCTGGGAATTTTACAGATTATTGGTGTGTGTGTGTGTGTGTGTGTGTGTGTGTGTGTGTGTGTGTGTGTGTAGGTCCACAGACGCTCAGCCGAGAGGCTCAGAGACCTGTGCTGTGTGAACCGAGGCACGTTCATTAAGGTGGGGCAGCATCTCGGGGCTCTGGACTACCTCCTGCCCGAGGAGTACACCAGCACGCTGAAGATCCTCCACAGCCGAGCTCCAGCCAGGTGGTACGTCCTCTAGGTCGTCCAGTAGTCTCTTCTAGACCCGTTTCTCCAGTCGAAGAGCCAAAGACGTCTGGCTGGCTGCTCTGACATCTCAGTGTCAAAAAAATGCACCAACCAAAAAAACCCAAACGAAATTAAATAAATAAATAATGATAATTATTAGATAGATAGATAGATGATAATTATTAGAAAGTATGTTTCTATTATACTATATTATATATACATATATTATATATAAATATAAGTTTATATCTACATTTTAAAGTGGAATAAAAAAAGGAAAATATATATAACTAGCACATCCAATTCAATTCAATTATTAGTTTAAATTATTTTTTACTGATCACCCTGAAATTCTGATGATAATAATAATAATAATAATAATAATAATAATAATCATCATCATCATCATCATCATCATCATGTGACCTTCATTATGATTATATTATATTATATATTGTGGCTTTTTTTTTATTGTTCTTGCTCATAAATAATAACAGTAATTATCACTATGAGATAAAAATGAATAATATTTTACATGATTCAATGTTAGTTATAATTAAACCATTTTATTATTTTTATAATCTATAAAAAAGATACAAATACAAATATAATAAACTATAATAAATAATAAAAACAACAATAGTAATAAAATAGTAAGAAATGTAGAAGTGATTATTGTTATGATTTTAATATATTTTAATGTTGAATAATAATAATAATAATAATAATAATAATAGCAAAAACAAATATAAACATGGAATAATTGCATATAATAAATACTACTAATACTATCTTAATATAATAATACCTATATTAAAAATATAAATTAAATAAATTAAATATAAATTGTTATTATTATACTAAAAAAATAAAACAGGTTTAGATTGTAGAATGATAAATTGTCTATAAATAATGCAATATAAATAAATCATGATAAATTCTTTAAAGGTATTTTTTTCATATAGTAAATTTTATTCAAGTTTAGATTCATTTTGACGTGTGTTTTTTTAAAAAAAAAATTTAAATAATTTTTTAAATTTGACTTTTTTTAATTGCTCCTCCAAATTCCTATCCAGCATGACCACACACCTCAGCTCTGTATGTGATGTGTGATGTGTGAGGTGTGAGGTGTTCGCAGCTCTGTGATCGTCTACCTGTCCTGGATCGTCACCGTTATCCAAAATGGCGGGAAAAAAACTTCCTCTTCCTGGCAGCCATTTTGTTTTGTGCCTCCCGAATGTTTTGACATGCTTTTAAACTTCTTTTTGGTGGAGGGAGCTGTTCTGTAGTAAAGATCATACACTCTCACACCTTC
>CM074954.1:24692933-24704323 GCA_037577455.1 Pangasius macronema
GAGATGAAGCTAGTGGGTGCAAGTGATGAGGATGCAGAAGATAGGGATAGGTGGAGAGTGATGATTCACTGTGGAGATACCTGAAGGGAAAAGCCGAAAGGAGAAGAAGTAAATTCAACCCAGCTGAGTTTTGATATTTGAAGCAGATAGGGATATATTCTTCTTCTTCTTCTTCTTCTTCTTCTTCTTCTTCTTATAATGCCAACCCACACGTGTGCTTGACGTGGGTGAAAGAAATTTTCCCCAAGAAAACACCGATCTCTGTACTAGTGATCATAAAAATATGATTATATACCACGAAAGTCTTGGAGAAATATTTTTGTATTTGATTTAAAAAAAAACTTTGCAAACCCTGTGTTTATTCTGAAGCTGATGTAGTTAGCATGCAGGAGTCCACGTGAGAGGTGGAACCCGTGTTCGGCTTTAAAGCATGATTAGAGCATGTTTTAATTACAGCTCAGTGACAACGTTAGCGGATTGAACCACCACCACCGCTATTACACTGTCACTGGCGGCACAGCTAAAAAACAGAGTCCGTTGCTTCTGATTGCACATTACCTCACACGCCTTTGTGTTGGGCTAGTTACAAAACTCCTTATTATCCAGCAAACATCCGTTCCCAGGCCACTTTCTGACGACAGCCACCATTGTTGCTCACGAACGCACATCGAGATTAAACTCGAACCTCCTGGAAATGTAAACGAGGAGGACGCTCCACATGTGGATTGGAAATGGCAGAGGGCTGATCCGAGGCTGATTGGAATGAACGCTGGCGTTATTAGCATTCCACCTTGGCTTTTAGCAGACTCCATTAGCTTCATCTAAATAAATTCTCCCCGCATGCCTTCCCCAGTTTATTCCCTTTGCATGTTTTCATCCGGACTCTGAACACACATACTTGCTGAAGTGGGAGGATGTGATCACAAACAAACCTTTTCGATCCCAAATGCTCCAAATGAAAACGTCAGTATTTGGCCACTTTTGTCGCCTCAGCATTTATTTTTATTACTTTTTGTAATGACTTTCTGTGAGACCCCTCACTCTGATAGATGTGCTATCAAACGCCGGGTCTAAGAGCTACTTAGAGCTTCCTATTAAAGCCTCACCATTTTTCAGAGCTTCCACCTCTCATGCGCCGGAGAGACGATTCCCTTCGAGGGCTCAGTGTTCACAGTCTTCTTCACTCTTTTACTAAATTATTACCAAAACAGTTTGTGTATAGACGCTCTCCGGGAATGACTGAAATAGAAATGAGGAAAAATGAGAAGCTATGATATCGTAAACTTGATTAAAGGCATTATTGTATTTTATCCATCCTGCACTGTTACTGTTAAATTGATTCATTTCCAATAACTGCTTGTATCAGTTTAATTTGAAATCTAATTACTGCCTGGTTAATGTAGACCAGCTGATCAATTTACTTACTAGTGTTTGGAAAAAAGTATCGATAATGCCTTGAGACACTCTGCCTTGGTGTCCAATGTCATGACTGCAGGAACAGCTAACACGTCATCCTCAGTGCAATTCATAAGAGGATTGGCTGAAAAGAGCCAGGCCAACTGGAGGCAGGGAGAACAGGGCAAGGTTAAGCTACACACAAATTGCTTTTTAAAGCACCCATCTGTGTTAAGCTGCCAGCGTGGGTTTGTGTGATAACACTCACCACGGCATTTTGATTTCTGGTGGACGATTTTAGCGAAACTTCTGTTCGTTTTCAGGTGATCTCGAGATATCGTGAAGAAACACTGAAATCCCTCCGACTACCATGGGTGATTTCTTTTCTTGACAAGTCTTTGTTCAAGTTCAAGTTCAAGTAGAGTTTATTGTCATTTCAGCCATATACAAGTACATAGTGAAACGAAACAACGTTTCTCCAGGACCAAGGTGCTACATAACGCGACACAGAACAACACAGAACTACAGGGACTACATAATTTATACATAAAGTGCACAAGTGCACAAGACAGTACAGTGACTACTGGCACAGACAATGGGAATAGTAAGTCCCAGTCCCAGTGCAGCATCATTTATCCTGGCTGTAAGTAAACTTTATTGTGTAGGAACTCCGCAATTAAACTTCGGAGTATCACTCAACGATATGGAAGAAGAGAAGTCGTCTTTTTCTCCCCCCAACAAAAGCAGAAGAGCCAATAGACATGATAATCTAAGTGACTGACAGTTGTGTAGGTGTTTTGAATATTAACCCATTTACCCCTTGGAAGCCCTGCCACTTTTCCCCCATTTCACATTCATCTCATCTCGATTGAGTGCCCTGTCAAACCCCATGACCAGAGCTCCAGCCCGTGGCTCAGATCTTCACGCACTTGTAGAATGCCAAAGATGAAACATAAATGACTAACACCTTCCCCTGGAGAGCTGTCTTTGGCAAGGCTGAGGGCAAATTAATGTTCTCGCTCCTTGTAATCAGGCGCAGTATGTTATATTTTCACTTGAAATAGAAATGAGCAGCTTGGTGGAGAGCCTATTTTATGAGAGGCATTAAAAAAGAAGTCATTTGTGTAGCGATTGTGGGACTTTTATTACAAGATGGCCTTTTATTGATGGTAATTATTGCACAATTAGCTGAATGGGATTAGTGTGAGATGTGCTAAACACTGTTAAAATAAAGCCAGGCAAAATCAATTCCTCCATGCACCAGCGTTGTGTGACTCAGGGTTTAAGGTGGTCTTGAAGATGCTTTACCTGCTACTATGATTCCCGGTCAGAGAGGAAGAAGGGTGTATTATTCACACTGAAAACCCTAGCTCCAACAGGATTCCCATCTCTGTGTTTGGAAGGTCTTAACAACAAACAAGAAGAGATTCAGCTCTTTGTCAAAGCCATGGCAGTTTTCTCCATGATGTCTGGATTTCTTTAACAAAGGGTCTTGTGATGGTCTCCGGAATGACTTCTGACATCTTCACACAGAATGCGATGCCTTATTTTGCTGTCTGTTGTCCACCCTCAGACGCTGGCATGAATAATGCAGATGTGCTAACACCTAACCTTTAGAATTTTTGACCCCTTACTATGATGGTATGAGTGAAACCTGAAAAGTACACCTTTCTGTCTTTTCAGATAAAGCGGTGGACCAAACATGAATAAAATTCGCCCGGCGAATGAAGTCAGTTTACTGAAGGGGGAAGGACACAGGACGTGAAAGACATGCATATGCTGCTGCTATCAGGCTTGTGAGCACTCTTTGGCAGTTTGGTTGCTCTTTGGTTGCTGCTAATTTGCTTCTAAGTCGCTTGGCACAACTTATAATTGCCATCTTGTTTACTGGCATACACTAAATATGAGCCAGAAGACTCAGATTTACTGTGATATCTTGACATGACCAGAGCCGATGAAATACTCCTTCCCACATGATAAGAACAATTTTGTCCTTGTGACAAGAATACTTATATAACATGGACATTTTGGCACCAAGCTCTGTTTGAATCATTCCGCAGTCCCAATCCCAGCGGAGATTACTCTTGGTACACCAGTGGTTGGTTCAGAGGTCACGCTGTGTAATCAGGTCATCACAGACACCAACAGATTGCTGCTCCTTCAAGTGTGGCTTTAGATAAGCCTAAGCAAAATAGCAGGCAGTTCAGAACATCAGATCATTTATAGAGAGGATGGACTGGTTTATTGGGACAGACAAAATGACACAAGAAAGGAGGGCAAGACATCAAGATTATGCTTGTGTGTGGGTGGGACATGACCCGGACCCGCAGTGTACTTCCCAGAAGGCCACGGTGTAGTAATAGCATCAGTTATTTCTGCGAACATGCCGATGTAACAGCGGCTGCCTTGGTCTCTGTGTCTCTCTGTAGGAAGAACATATTGCATATGACACAGAACCGGGCTTCACTAATGACTACAGCTCTCCAGGGATTCCTCTTTAACCTCCCCACTGTCTAATTGCCTCCATTACCCCAGTCCCATGAGGGGAGGGGCGCATGTTCAGAACAGAGAGTCTCCATGTGGGGCTGCATTGCTGCTCCTGAGCTCTCTTTGAACGCTGCGTGTTACTCATTTGTTATAGTAACATATGGTCTGATTTAAGCTTTGTTTGAAATTGATTAGTATTCCACGCTTGCTGGGAAGCTCAAAGCTTGCCATGAATAACACAAAGCTGAGAGCAGCTAATTTTATCCTACAGGTAAGTAATGCAGAAGATTGAATCTGCACAGCCTCTGGGTCATTACGCATGAAGTTGCATAACTGCACGGGGTGATAGCCTAAATGTGCGCTCTGTGGTTCTTCCCAGCTGGAAGCCATTGGGATCAGACAGCATCTGTCAAAATGTGTGGCTGTTCCTTCAGGGCAGGGTCTTCATAGACAGGTGGGGACCAGCCACTACAATTCAGAGCCCATCTGCCTGCTTATCCACCATACTACTTCAGCGTACACCCTCCCTGTCCTTGGTGTGTGTGTGTGTTATACTGCAGCATTCAGCAAGACTAGGCAAGAGTATGTTAATATACCCCTGGATCAACAGAATTATATCAAATAGCTGATTGGAAACGGTACTAAAGCATGAAAAAAGATATAGAATTGTAACACTGGTTGTCACTAGGGTGGTCAAAAATATCCATTGTTTGTACCTTTACATATTTTCACCTAAAACAAATTTTTATCACTAATTTAAGTAATTAGCAAGTATTTTGGAGATGTGTGGAAAGTTTCAGTATGGTGAGGTTTGTGAAGTGCTCAGAAAAAGCCTAATCTCCATTCAGTCACTCACTTGAGGTTTGTTAGCTTTGACAGACACGTTTTCATGAGTGCGTTCCAGCATTGTACAGTCTGTTTGACAGCTTCTCCATCTGCAGTGAGTTTGCAAGGCAAGTCCTATGTCTGCATGCCAAACAATGCTGCTCGCCCAGCAATGCGAAGAGAAAACCAGGACTGAATGACACCACATCAATCACAGGTGCTGATAAAATTCCATGCAGATTTTTGAATGTGTCACATATAATCCTATAATTAGATTCCCACGGTCAGCAAACTGAAAGTCATGTATACAGAGCACAGTGACTATAGCGGTGAAACATTTGGCACCAGGAAGCTGGAATTTGACCCCCAGTCCAGTACTAAAGAGTTCAACTATATGCTTTTTGGTTTGTCTCATCAAAAGCAGCATCAGGATTCGTATCGTCACAGATTCCCCCTGTCGTATCTGTGCCGCATTCTTCTTGCACTTGTCTTTATTTCTTCATGTGCCTTTGCTTTGGTTTTGGTCCTGTCTCCTCCCCGTCCTGTCATTGGTCTCTTACTCATTGTGTTCACCTGTTTGCCCTTAATTAGTTTGTCTATTTAAACTTAAGTCTTATCGTGCATTAGTGTCATCCACTTTCAAGCTTTTTCCCAAGTTTCCGTATTCTGTGTTTCCTGGTTTGGACCCTCGCTTGTGTTTTTGTTTTTATTATGGTTATTACGTGTTTGGTGCTGCCTGCCTGTTCTTTGATGTATGCTACGGGCTATGACTACGAATCTTGGATCTGCCCTATTAAAACACGCGCTGAGCACGCATTTAAAAAATAAAAAAAAAAACAAAAATGGCCATCAAGACTTTTAAGTCATTTAGGTCATTGCAGCTCATGTGAGGTGGTTACCCAAAGGGCCAATAAGACAAAGGAACATTGTTAATCCAAGTATTTCTTGGACATTAGACCTAGGATACTATCTTTGTGGAGTTTCTTGTGTCTTCCCCATCCTCCCGGTCTTCCAGATTCCATCTTTGTCTTATAGTTTCTGTTGGGTGTACTGTTGGGTGTTGGGTATACATACTGTTGGGTGTACTGTTGGGTGTTGGGTATACATACTGTTGGGTGGTGGGAGGATGGATTGGCTGTTGGGTGGTGGGAGGATGGATTGGCTGTTGGGTGGTGGGAGGATGGATTGGCTGTTGGGTGGATTGGCTGTTGGGTGGTGGGAGGGTGGATTGGCTGTTGGGTGGTGGGAGGGTGGATTGGCTGTTGGGTGGTGGGAGGGTGGATTGGCTACTCTAAATGTGAATGAGGGTATGCATGGTGCCTTGCGATGGACTGGCATCCCATTCAGGATGTATTCCCAGTATCCCTGTGATAGGCTTTGTCAGCCTTGTCATTCCTTGTGAGAAGAATCCCTTGTAATTGTTGTGTTGATGTATGTGAATGTGTTAATAGTATTGCAGATGTATCCTTTGTTCATAACATTTTTTCCTACTAAAAATTCCTTTTTTCAGTCGTCATTTCCTCCGTGAACATGCCAGTTGAGATTTCTGAGCTGCTTCTCGTTCATGAAACATCTCATTCCACGAGGCTTGACTGAATTGTCCCCTGACGGTGCTGTGGGCTGTGTTTTCTTGCCTGGTGAAGAGTGCTGGATGGCTGAGTTTCTGCTGTTCCCGCTGGGCCACCCTGTCTGTTCAGATAGATGGCCTACAGTCACAGGGGCCGTGTTAGAAATGCCCAGAGAAGTGAAGCCGAGCTTTATGATTGATAAGTTTGTCCTCTTTCCGTCACGGACATAAGAGTGGTGGTAGGCCATGACTTTAAGATGCTAAATCTTCTGGAGAAATGTAGTGGATGGAGTGAAAAAGGGTGATGCTGAAGTAAATTCCTGATGGTCAAGAGAATTTCTGGTGGTGTAGTAGTATTCTGGCCCGCGTACTCTGAGCTAACAACATTAATTTATAACATTTATTGCAGACATACAGAGGTTGAAACTCAGCTAGCATTATTATTATTATTATTTTTAACTTGGTAGCTGCTATAATTATGATATCAGATAGACTGAAGAGCAAATAGAGAGATCTTGTTTTTGAAAAAGTAATCCAACCAGAACTTTAGCACGCTAATATGCTACTTTCTCTGGTAATTTAGCTATTAGCTCGCTAATATTAACATTTTTTGAAATAAAATGAGGCAGTGAGGCAGTGTTTTTTTGGAAACATTTATCCAAACAGACTTTGTACACTTTTAATCATATGTTTTTTTTTACTCAGCATTTCATTTCTTATTCTTGTTTATTTTTTATTTTTGTATTTTTACACTTATTTGTCTTTTCCCAGAGGTGTGTTTACCCAGTCGAAAAAAAGGAACAGTCTAAATAGAGTCACTTGACCTTCATTAAGTGGTGTTCACACTCATTTAAAGGTGGGCTGTGTTTGGTGACCAGCAAAGTGCCTCTCTCATTTCGTAAATAACTAAGATCTCACAATGTTTCATGTGGAGAGAGAATTGCTCACTCCTTGTATTGACTGGGCTGCTACTTAGCAAACAATGCAGCCTGCTGATGCCTGAAGTGGATTTAATGCTTTACTGTTTCCTCGAAATTAGGACAAACTGGCGTCACGTGTGTGTGGTGGTTACGTCGCTGGTACCTCTCGGGTCACGGAAACACTGGCACCTGGTGTCGTGAATTATGATGCCTTATTTCTTTATAATGCTAATGCTTCCTGTGTTGTATTACTGTCCATTCACAAGTGCATGCATAGAAGATAAAATTGCCCCCCCTTTTACATCTACCTTCTAAAACAGAGCTGTCCAGCCAGTGGTCATGTGATCATGTTGTATAATGGCGCTCTAATAAGAGGGATGCTTTAAATATAGCTGATGTTAAATTCAACAAGAAACAATTTGGGGTAGAAGCTAGGCAAAAGGGGTGGATAACTAACTAACTAACTAACTAACTAACTAAATTAGGGTCTTTCCACCTTTGTCTATAAGGCACATCGCTAGAGCCAATGTTCACCAATTTATACGCCACTTTTGAATCAAAAGCACATACAGCCCAATAAAATAAGCAATGACACACTTTCCCCTCATGACCTTAGCCATAAATCATTAAACAAGACCTAGGACCAGCGGGTAGCACGTCCTCTTACATTTTCTACTTTATATCTTATTAAAAATCGTTATTAAATGGCTACCTATTTTTGCCCCAACAGCTGGATGAGTTGTTTGTGAGCTTTGAGGAGAAGCCCCAGGGGGCAGCGTCTCTCGCTCAGGTCCACAGGGCCGTCCTGGCTAACGGCACCACGGTGGCGGTCAAAGTGCAGCATCCGAAGGTCCAGGCTCAGAGCTCCAAAGACATCATGGTGATGGAGGTGAGTGCAGCGCCAGAGCAGCGCCACAGCAGCGCCACAGCAGCGCCAGAGCTGACTAATTCACCCTCTCTGTCACTGTCACACACTCACACACACACCTCCTGAGAGTCAGGTCTTATTCACAACACATTAGTACTTAAGTAATGGACCCCATCACTCACCTGTTGCTTTTATTCTTTGGTTGTTATTGAAAAAGACGGTCTAAGCACGACCACTCCGTTTCATCCGTCTTACTGAACTCCTGAAATAATCAAATATGTTTTCAATTTAATTACTGATGAATTACTAATTAATCTACAGAAACAGAGGGGAATTTTGATTTTTATTTTTAGGTAGAAGTACAACATGCATTTTTAATTATATATTATTTCCTAAAACTCAGTGAAGTATGAATCATTTTCCTGGTGATTCAGTGATTGCTGCTGGAACATTTATTTTTTTTTCCTGGAATTCTGTTGCTTGCTGAACTCATGTTTGACCTCCGGCCAAGTCATTTGTATAATGCGTGTGTGTGTGTGTGTGTGTGTGTGTGTGTGTGTGTGTGTGTAGTTCCTCTTGCATGTAGTTCATTGGATCTTTCCAGACTTTGCGTTCATGTGGCTGGTAGAAGAGGCTAAACGAAACATGCCCCTCGAGCTCGACTTCCTCAACGAGGGACGAAACGCTGAGAAAGTGTCCCACATGCTCAAGCACTTCGACTTCCTCAAGGTTTGAACAGCTCTCGTACACACATCAAAGACTAAAGATCTACAGTTTAGCCGTAGCATTTACGATTTTCAGCTTGTTGGTACTGAGATATAGGAAACACCTGAAAACCAAAATTTTCTGCTTTAAAAAAAAATAAAATGCTAATTTACTGAATTAGACCTCTAACATACAACCTGGTTGGTTGGGAGATAAAAGAAAATGCTTGATGTCACCCCTGTTTAGTTTGAAATGGATGAAGCTGTAGATCTAATGCTTTTGAACGTGTATTATTAGATCATAATATATAAGAGCCAATCGGGTTCCAATATGCAAATACAGTCATGCAACAGTGCTTTTAATAGGATTAGGGGTATTTCTAATTTGCATCTAATTTGCATTTACACAGATTTATAATTTCATGATGATCATTCAAGCGAACGCACTTTTTCCGTGCAGGTTTTATTGTCTGTCGGCATTCGTTCGTGTGAGCGATTTGACCAAAAATTGATTATCAAGCATTGAAAAGCGCGAGAAGTTTTTATCATCGTTAACATCTGATTCGACTCGCCAGCTCCGGTTCAGTCTCCTCACGAGTCGAGTCGGAGATCTTGGAGACGTGCCGTGGTTTTTTCCATTAAAGCGGCTCGGTACACGTGGCCTAATCCACTGCCTCCGTTGATTGGATTGTATAAGGAAGGAGCTCTGACTGTCCAAGACGCTTCTTCGAGGTCCTGTCCAACAGCCTCATTATTCATTTATAGGTCCAGTACAATTGAATCAAAAAATCAATAGTGTTTTGTTTAATCCAGCCCTGTGGACGTGTCCGCTTCCTGACTCATTGCTTTTGCTTACTGTTGTAAGAGGAGATTCTGTCTTGTTTCTTTTTTTTTCTAGAAATCTAACATCTTTTATTTCTGTTTTCTGATGTATGACTATGTCACTATAAACAGATCTCTTACTTCAGGCAGCGCTGCGTGTTTTTTTTTGTTTTTTTATTGGGTCGATGTTAAATATTTTCCCCGTAGTAAATTTGTTTGTGGCCGATGGTTTTACGCTCTCTCAGGATCCCTTTCATGCGGTGAATTAAACCTCACTCTGTTTGAGTTATTTCTCATTGTAGGTGGAAGCAGTTAGGTCAGCGTAAGTCACTGTAAGCTCGTTGTAAGTGTAAGCGGTTATTTGTGTAAACCTCTATTGCCAAGTGCACTTTATGAGCTGAATAATCTATCATAATAACTGCCCAGTGCTCTCCCAGAGGTCTGCTTTATTCCTAATAAATAACAGAGGTACAGTAATGTCATCTATACACTTCAGAAGTGAATAGATTTTACTTCTGACCTCAGAAAGTGGACATTGTGACAGGAATAAATCCATAACCTCTTTTTTTTTTAACTGTGTTAATATGCATGATTATATACCAGAGTGCTCTTTGTGTTTCTATAACAGCAGCCCTGACAGTATTGCATTATATTAACGCACTCATAATGATAATGTTATCGTTTTATCGAAAAATATATAACTGCATGCAGGTTTTCTTTGACAAGATGTTTAACATGTATGTAAGGAGTCTCCAGTGTCAGCACTGCTAAAGTCAGAGGTAAAGCTGGAGCGGGAAGTTTCTGTATCATGGTTGGGTTTTTTTTTTTGAGAGAGAAAGAGAGAGAGAGAGAGAGAGAGAGAATGGTGAGGACTGTTTATAGCTGCTGTAACATAAGTGAGAACAGGAGGCTGTAAAGAAGAATGTGGAGTCACTGTGAGGTGTGTGAAAGGAGAGGAGATGAAGGGCGGATGAAGGTCAGCCTGCTGTCAGCTGGAGTGATGTAAGAGCAGATCAGTGGTGTTAGCGGTGGACGAGAGCTTCACAGGCTGCTGATCACACCTCATCCCACCGCTGGCCTGCTCCACACGGAAACCCCGACGCACACGCTGTCTCTACAACTGAACGCTTTTTTCCGCTCTCTCTCCCACTCCTTTTCTCTCTCGCCTTCTTGGTTTCTCACTCTCTCTTTGTTTTCTTCTCCTCTCTTCTCTCTCTGTTCCTGTGCTTGCTTTCTTCTCTCTCAGTTCATTTGATTTAAATTCAACGAGGCTCTTTATTGGTATGAACGCTACTGAAGAAGGTAGTGCAAGTAAAAAAAAAAGACTGCAGCTTTTATTTTTGAAAAAATGGAGCCATGAAGACAAAGTGACAGGGTGACATTTTTTTACTCAGCATTCACACTTGCAGTTATGCATTTCCCTAAAATCTGGTAAATTACAGCAACAGGAAGCAGAGCAATGGGGTGATGTGAAGTGGGCGGGGCTAGGCAACTCAATCAAGTTAACATTTATGCAGATGTAATGTGTATTATTATTATTATTATTATTATTAGTAGTAGTAGTAGTAGTAGTAGTAGTTTAAATCCCTATATTTGATGATGCCACTTCACAGAGATAATTAATAGCATCAAAGTAATATAAAAGCATGTATAATTTTTTAAGTAGTGCTCTGCTCTGCTTCAGCCGCTGTGAAGCTCGATTCTGGTCCAGGAAAATGTAGACTGTATCTTCTTCTTCTTCTTCTTCTTCTTCTTCTTCTTCTTCTTTGGGCTTTTCCCTTCAGGGGTCTCCACAGCGAATC
>CM074954.1:24715304-24731326 GCA_037577455.1 Pangasius macronema
CTTCTCTTCTCTTCTCTTCTCTTCTCTTCTCTTCTCTTCTCTTCTCTTCTCTTCTCTCCTCTCCTCTCCTCTCCTCTTCTCTTCTCTTCTCTTCTCTTCTCTCCTGTCCTCTCCTCTCCTCTCCTCTCCTCTCCTCTCCTGTCCTCTCCTCTCCTGTCCTCTTCTCTTCTCTTCTCTTCTCTTCTCTTCTCTTCTCTTCTCTCCTCTCCTCTCCTCTCCTCTCCTCTCCTGTCCTCTCCTCTCCTGTCCTCTTCTCTTCTCTTCTCTCCTCTCCTCTCCTCTCCTCTCCTCTCCTCTCCTCTCCTCTTCTACTTTATTTTTTCAACTATTTCATCTTTTATCTATTTTTTGTCTTTTTCATCTTTTATCTTTTATCCATTTTTGTCTTGTTTATTTTCTTATTAATTCTTTCTCTTCTCTTCTTTTCTTCTTTGTTATTTTATGTCTCCTTTATTCTCTCCTCTCCTCTCCTCTCCTCTCCTCTCCTCTCCTCTCCTCTGCTCCCCTCCCCTCCCCTCCCCGTCCCTCCACAGTAATGTCAGTTTATAAAGGAACAACAGACGACGCTGTGCTCCTCTTCTTCTTCTCCTCCTTCACTTTTCTGCGCTGGATATTTTTAGCTCGCTGTTGAAAGGAAGTGTCCTGTGACTGTTCCCGTCGCTACGCCCCCCCCCCCCCCACTCCCTCCTCCCGTCCCTGCGCAGCAGTGTGTGTATGTGATGCATGTATGTGGATGTACGTACACGCGTGTGAACGCAGCGTGCTTCAGAAGGACACACACCGTTATTAAAGGGGCGCTCAGCCTTTCTCGCTGTATCTCTGTGTTTTTGTGTGTTAACCTCTAGTTTTTCACTGTACACACACTCTAATTTGGTGAGTGTGTGTGTGTGTGTGTGTCGCTGCTTTGGTATGCAGCACCAGCGGACTTGTCAGAGTGTACAGATCATCTGACGGGGAAAGGGACTCACCAGCCTGGCGAAATGGGACAGAAAACATGATTTATTCTCTGCATGCACACGCTGACTCACTCCACAGCCACTCCAGACAACGATCAGGGAGCAGACTAGCGAAGGATCCCGGGAAGTCTCTACAGAGGGAAGGAAGGAGGGAGGGAAAACGGGAAGGATGAGTGGAGTGGGGGAAGGAGAAGACCTTTGTCACAACACTACAAGCTAATTTCGCACTTCATTGATGCGCCCTCTAATCAATGGCAAATATTTGTTGTTGCAGCTGCCTCTCGCCAGCGGCTCGGCTGTGTGTTTAGAGGGAGTGTGTGTAGCGTATAGCTGGCTGATGGAGAACCACGTGGAACCTAAATGTGTTGATTCTTCTCGTCAAACATTTGGTAGAATTATTTCACACGTCAGGTCACCCGCCACCTTAAATCATTTACACTGTTATATATTAAATTCAACGCAATAGTGAGACTGTGTGCACATCCACCTACATCCGCCAATCAGCCATAACATTAAAAACCACCTGACTAATATTGTGCAGGTCCAACTTGTGCCATGAAAACAGCTTTGATTCGTCGAGGCATGGACTCCACAAGACCTCTGAAGGTGTGTTGTGGTGTCTGGCACCACAGCATTAGCAACAGATCCTTTAAGTCCTGTAAGTTGCGAGGTGGGGCCTCCATGGATCGGACTTGTTCGTCCAGCACGTCCCACAGATTCTCGATCAGATTGAAATCTGGGGAATTTGGAGGCCAAGTCAACACCTTGAACTCAAACCATTCCTGAACAGTTTTTGCAGTGTGGCAGGGCGCATTATCCTGCTGGAAGAGGCCATTGGCATTAGGGAATACCGCTGCCATGAAGGGGTGTTCGTGGTCTGCGACAGTGTTCAGGTAGATGGTAGGTGTCAGTGTAACATCCACGTGAATGCCAGGACCCAGGGTTTCCCAGCAGTCCATTGCCCAGAGCTCCATGTTTTCTCCCCATATTCTTCTTCTTAGGTTGTTTTTAAAACGTGCCTCTTCTTTCCTATGTATTTTTTTCTGTTCATTTTCTTTCTACTCTTTTTCCAACAAAGTGTTTATGTGTTGCTACGAAACAAAGTGCGAAGAGCGCACCACCATCGTCCCAGTTTGTTTGTTTATTTGTCTGTTTGGGCTTGTTTGTTTTTCTAATTTAGTAACGTCGGTAATGTCTTGTCTTCAAACAGCAAGTTGATTATTTTTTTTAACCCGCTTCCTATTAATCTGCTGTTTGCGTCCCCGTGAGGCAGCGTCTCCTTCATCGAGACGTCTGACTGCTCTTTTTTTTCCTCCAAGGACGCTGTTGATGAGGTCCTTTAAAGCTGCATTTCAGAGTGTTTATTTGCATACTAAACCTCCTCTTGCAGCCTCTGCATGCTCAATCAGGCCTTCAGGCTCCTCCGCCATCCCAGCATGCATCACTCTCCTCTCAGAGGTTACAACTGGGAATTGAGGACAGCTGACTAATACTGACTAATGCTACACACTTTCGTTACACAGCAATGATTTGGATGTGACTGTAGCAGCAAGTTGCAAAAGTAAGTGGCAATGAAGTGTTCAAGTGGTCATGTGACATAACTGTAGCACCGAGAGTTCAATCATTAAAGGTGCAATCGCCATTTTTATAGCTAAACTATTTTAGCTAGTGGCACTCACAGTGCTAATGATGCTAATACCAGAGCTTGTTGCAAAGTGAAAAAAAGACAACCAAGGCAATCTTGAAGTCACTCATTCTCACAAATCAGCATTTTCACACCTTTATAGTGTCATAACTTGGCTTTCAAGCAGTTAAATGGCTGGCGGCGCTTGAAAGTGATGTCATAACCGTCCTTGCTAATGCTGCCTCTTTATTGTTATATTGTTTTATATATTTACTAGCCCTTCAGTCCAAACGAACATGGTGGATTTCGTCACTTGTTGACCTTTTGTCTTAAAAAAAGAAAAAAGGAAAGAAATTTGTACTGATGTGTGAACAAAACTTCAGAAACAGCTCTGTGTTGGTAACTCTCCAGGAAATGCAGCTAATTCTCGGTGTATTTTATCGTGTAGTGTCACCTAAAAGCAGAAAGCAGCGAGGTTCGAGTGAGTCATGGTTATTTTACATTTTTTGAAATGACATAACAGGTCCCCTGAGTTCCTCTGTTCAACAAAGCAAATGTGCGTCACTGCTCGATAATTAACTGTGAATCATATTCTCTGCTTTGGCATGGACTTCACAATAACGCAGCTCTGAGCTGTGTGTGTGTGTGTGTGTGTGTGTGTGTGTGTGTNTGTGTGTGTCGCTCTACAACGTGCTGCCTGTCACAGTGAACTTCTCCACAATGGAAGTCCCTTGAGTCAGCACCAATGAACGAAGAGACACATTTCTTTTTTTCTTATTGTTTATTTGAATTCATTTCGACTTGGCTCTTGGAACAAAGCAGCAAAATTGGAACATGACACCGGATGGAGTGAGTGATGGCTAAAAGAACGGCCTCTTTCGCTCAGCCTCCTCCGACATGACATTTCCATACCGTGCTCCGCAGTCCCCGTTATTACACACTCTAGAGGAGACGCTTATCGCGGCTTATCTTCAGAGCCGGAGCGTGGGTGGAATAATTGCACCGGGTTGTTTCGTAATAAACGCACTCGGTCGCACCCTGTCGCTGTTGTTTCAGTGTCCTCCTGCGGAATCAAACACTTCGTGTCATTTCACACATGCATTTGAACCACGTCAAGGATGTTTGGTGCTAATAAACGTCGCCTGGTACATGCCACATGCCATGCTGTATGACTTTCAGAGCCGACAACTTAAGCCTAAAAGTTACGTAGATATTTAAATTTACCCAGGAAAGTTACTCGTATTCAGAGCCGAGACCTCAGTCTAAAAGTTATATCAATGGTTACATTTAAGCAGGGAAGTTTATTCGTATTCAGAGCTGGCGACTTATTCAGAAAGTTACATAAATATTTACATTTTGAGTCCCTTTCAATAAGTATAAGTCTCGGCCGTTTAATTCGGATTTTCCATGTAGTCATAAATGTGAACATTTCAATCCCGTATTCAGAGCTTGCATGAAGTCTAGAAGTCATGTCGATATTTACGCGCTAGTTAATTGTATTCATAGTCGAGTTTGCGCCTGTGAAAATCCGGTATTAAATCCTCACTGCATTTGCGTAGCTCAGCTCTGAACACGGCCCAGCGTGCTTTAAGATAAATAACTACATAACAAGACTGGATTTTAAATTGACACAGAACATTCTAACCTCTTTGTCTCTTCTTTCCACCTGCAGATTTCCAGGAACTTGGGCAAAATGTACAGCGAGATGATATTCGTGAACGGTTTCGTGCACTGCGACCCTCACCCTGGCAACGTGCTGGTGCGAAAGTGCCCGAAAAGCAATAAGACGGAAATTGTTTTACTCGATCACGGCTTGTATCAGGTAAGACATCGTCCGAGCCTTGGCGCTCACAACAAAGCAAATCCGTCCCATATTACAGGCCATTATTCACCGGCTGCCTCTCCGCTCTCAGAGCCGCCGCTGCTGCGGTGGCGGCGTAAAAGCATTTCATTAGAGACGACCTGCAGCTCTGCCATGTGTTTTAGGACAGCACTCCTACACACACACACACACACACACACACACACACACACACACACACGCGCCGCGCGCGCGAGTACGACCGAGCGAACCAGTGCCGCTGTCTTGTGTCTCGGGACAGGTAAAGCGTAGGGGCATGTCGATGTGTGTGGGAGCGTAAATGCATTTGTGAAGATAATTTGGTGATAAATATGCACTACTGATGCTCGCGTATAAAAGAAGAGAGTGTTGGAGAGCTGCTCCACTCGTTCGCCTCATAATGGAACCAATTTGCGAGTAATGACTTCAGAGTTTAGCGCTGCTTGGCCCCCGAATGTTAATTCCTGGCTGGAGTGTTATTTTTGTTCACAGCCAGCTTACTGTATGTTGCAGCCATATTAATTAAAGTGTTGAAGTGGTAAAGTGGTGCTATCCTCAAGCTGCATGCTAATGACATCTCTCTCTCTCTCTCTCTCTCTCTCTCTCTCTCTCTCTCTCTCTTTCTCTCTTTCTCTCTCTCTTTCTGTCTCTATCTCTCTCTCTCTGTTTCTCTCAGTCTCTCTTGTCACTCTCTGTCTCTGATTCTCTCTCTGTCTCTGTGGGTGTCACTTTCCCTGCCCCCTTTCTCTCTCTCTGTGTGTGTGTGTGTGTGTGTGTGTGTGTGTGTGTGTGTGTGTGTGTGTGTGTCTCACTCTCTTTTCCTGCCACTCTCTGTCTCTCTCTCTCTCCCTCTCCCTCGCTCTCTGTAACTTTCTCTCACTCTCACTGTTTCCTCATCTCTTTTTCTGTGTTTTTCTCCTCTCTCTCTCTCTCTCTCTCTCTCTCTCTCTCTCTCTCTCTGTCTCTTATCATATAATATAACTGTGATTTACAGTCTTTCCATGCAGTGTATCTCACTAGAGATTTGAGCCGCTGTGTACAATTTTCTGGCCCTGAAATTAGCTCCGCCCACGGCTGGAATGAAGCTGCTCAGTCCCGCCTGTCTTCCTTGACATTACAGTTTTGGAGTATCCGTCGTCTCCCGTAATGTTAATGTTTAGCAAAGAAATTTCAGAAATTTCAAATGATACTAAATGACACTCCCAAATATTATAAATCTGATATGACCCTAGTTTTAGGGATGTCACATGAGCCCAATACTGCAGTTCTGGTGTAATATAATAATTATTATTTGTTATTAATATTAAATTATTTTAATGAATATTGTGCTTTTTGCTGTTCAGGCTGAATGAAATCTTTCTTGCTAAAATCAGATATTTCATTTGCTTGTCTAAGTTTTGCTTTCATGAAAAAAGAAAACAAAATGTCACGTATGAGGAAAATTTTGTTTGGGCTTCTTTTAGATTCTGTGTGTCTGTGTTTTCTTCTGTCCAAGTTGCTGAAGCCGGAGTTTCGGCTAGATTACTGCAGACTGTGGCAGAGTCTCATAAAGGGAGACATGAAGGGTATCGAGCGCTACAGCAGACGCCTGGGGGCCGGAGACCTGTACCCGCTGTTCGCCTGTGTCCTCACGGCCCGCTCCTGGAGCTCGGTCAGCACCGGCATCAGCCAGACCCCCGTCACAAGAGCTGAGGTACCGCATGTCCTACACGCAACATGTCCTCTCGCTGATTATCTCGCTAGAAACGCAGCAATGTGCTACACGCATCAGTCCCGTGTTACCTGTATTTGACACTTGCTACAAAATTGACGGTTTTTGTACCATCACTGTGAAACATGTATAAAAAGGTAGCAGCTTTGTCCGGTTTTTGTCTTTGGTCTTTGCAACTTGGACGATTCTCTCGGTGCCATGTACCTTCCTAGTGCATGTGGCCTGGTTAGCCTGCTGTGGAGTAAGTGTGGAACAGAACGATACAGTCGGCAAGAATTTGCAAGGATACTAAAGAACAACATAGACAAACTAATCGACACAGAACAGGTGAACACAGTAGGCTAACCAACCTATGACAGGACAGGGGCGGAGACAGGAATAGAACCAAAACAAAGATATGTAACAGGAAAAACAGCACTTTACTTCCATGCTTGGAGGAAAGTGCTATCTACCCTCTTCCACATACACACACTCACAGACAGCCACGCTTGACTAGTTTTGCTGTGATTGACAAGGTGGAGAGAGTATGTCCCTCCCACAGAGAGAGCACGGACAATGTTGCGCTCTTGGACAGATGTGGCATCGTCGGGATTCGAAATCGCGATCTCCCGACGCTTTTCTGTTTATTCATTTGTGCTGCGGTTTGAATTACTTATGTGTGTATACTTTGATAATCACGCACTGTAGTCAATATTAAGGTGTTCTAGTGGACATCTGGCATTTTGTAAGTGAAGAAGAAGAAGCCAAGATGTGTTTTCTTTCTCTTCCACCCTGCTCTCGGTCTGTCAGAAAGCAGCTGTAGTGTGTATCGGTTTATCAGATAGTAACTGAAGCCCACCTGTTGGAGTTGGAGCTGCTCTGCTGCCCTGCTGCTCCGAGCACTCGTGTGTGTGTGTGAGTGTTAGTGAACGAGTCTCGGGCGGAGGACATCGCCAGGGCCGGAGCTTGGCCTCTGTGGGGGGAAGATGGGCCATCTGTGGACTGTCAGGGACATTTATTTATACATGCGTTACGTAAGAGCACTCAGTTCTGTGCACTACACAGCACTTCACATCAATTGCAGAGAGCATAGCATCAAGCAGCAAAACATACGGCGAGTCGTAAGCAGAAATATTCACAGAATAAAAATCTTTTCAGAAGAAGGATTTCAGTCCTGCTCGTTGGCCCATGTCCTCCCATTCTTAAGACGCCCCAGAAAGCTGTTTCCTGCAGGTGGCTTTTATTTGCAGCTTCATTACCCAGAAGGCTTTGCAGAGATAATTATGGCCTGGTCCGTGGCTCCTGGTGTAGGATGTGCTTTTTAGTGTGCCGCGTTACCTCCCTTCCAGCTTCGCTTTTCTCTCCGGCGAAGCGCAGCGTCTTCTCACTAACACGCTCGCCCCCCCATCCTCGCTTCCACTCCATCAAATTACCAGGATGTTTTGAAGTAGTCTGGTCTCAGATAATTACAGGCAATTATAAAGGCTTTTTCCAAATGTACAGCTGTGACATGCGCCAAAAAAAAAAAAAAAAAAAGGAAAAAAAAGTGCGGCTGTCTCATTTGCATAAGAAAGCAGAGATAAGAACATATTCTATCACATGTGCAGGAAAATAGCGTGTTAAAAACAACAGACAAAGAGAAGAAGCCAGTGTGTGTGTGTGTGTGTGTGTGTGTGTGTGTATGTTTTATGGCAGGCTCTTGCATACTTTCACACTGCAGAATACAGAAGACAAAAGCAGAAATTACAGACAAAAAACTCAGTCATATAAGTAATAGTCATAGTTGATGTATTATCTGTCTGTCTGTCTGTTCATTTATTTGTCTATCTATCTATCTAATAATAATAATAATAATAATAATAATAATGATGACAACAACAATGACAACAACAGCAAATAAATAAATAAATAAATAAATAAATAAATAAATAAATAAATAAATAAATAAAGGTATTGTTCTGGGTAATAGGCCATGTTTCTGATTAAAAAATTAATAATAATTAAAAAAAATTATATAAAATCATTGGGGCTGTGTGTGATTTCATTTGCAGAGAACACAAGTTCTATAAAGTCGGCTTTTCACTGTACAATTTTGGTCCTGATTTTGCTGTCTCGGGCACAATCACACATCTTTTGAAGGATAATCTTTGGTCCGGAGTCAAGGTCGACGGCCTTGGAAGGACGGCATAGAATCACGGCACGTTCACGAGACGGCTACACATACGGTACAGGCGATGGCGAAAGATAGACAGAGCATTTGGGATTGAAAAGAAGAGTGGTTTGTTGAATTGTGGCAGCAGAGAGAACGTCTCTATAATGTCTCATCACAGGAATTAAAAATGGGGGATGAGTTACAGCTTGCGTGTGTGTAGCTAGCTAATTAGTACGCACATGCTCTGTTCACTGACTATTAATTTACTATTAAGGCAACCTGAAGCTATTTCATACTTAAAAGATGAAGATATGCAAACCTGTGCTGCATCACTGCACACTCGGTATTATCCCACAGACCGTTATAGAATTCTGCCAAGACTTTATTAGGATCTCATGCAGTGTGACAAGCAATAATCGTAAAAGATCGGCAGATTCGTACAGTGTAAAACCGACTTAAGAACCTGGAACAAGCTGCAAACCAGTTCATCATTATTCTTTATAAGACTTTGGTGCGTACAAACCCAACGTTTCGTTCTTTCTTCCACTCATACACAGGAATTTTATAAAGGATCTCAGATTCAGCGCAAAAAAAAAACTGAGGAGGAACGTGAACGTGTGGCTGATGATGTACTAAACTTCGGGCTATTAGCAGCAGTAAGTTTAGTGTGTGATTTTCTCGCCTCCTGAAACCAGGTGTGAATTAGCAGCAGGTGTGTTTCTCAGAGCTGTAGAGCGAGATGCACGGCTTTCCCGTACAGTTCTGAAACTCCTGCACAGGTTGCTGTTTTTTTTCTTCACATAAATTAAATCAGTTCTGTCTCACTAACAGCATGTGAGGTATTTTTCTCTCACACGTTCTTCTCTTCGTCCCGTGGGGGAAGTCGTGGCCTAATGGTCTGAGAGTCGGACTTGTAACCCGAAGGTGAACCAGAAGGTGGTGGGTTCGAGTCTCGGGTNGCACCGATCCCCCAACTGCTCCCCGGGCGCCGCAGCTAAAATGGCTGCCCACTGCTCTGGGTGTGTGTTCACGGGTGATCTCACATTTAACTCTTTATTTCTGAACTTAAAAAAGCAGGACTAAAGAGGAAATTAAGTTTTATGATTTAAAGCATTTCTTAAACACATTTAATCCCATCTCACACACGTCCATCAGTACATATGAGGAAAATACAATGCTACAGGTTACTACCACCACATTTGTTACAAATAACACAAGAAATGCTAATTTTATGCCGGAATCCCCCGTTAACATTTGTAGTACAATAGCAGAGGTTTCCACCGATCAGATGAATGATGACACATTAATGCGGGAAGCGTAAGAAATTAATTAAAGTGCTTCGGAAAGCCTTTATTATTAGCTGAAGATTAATTAATGTGATCATGTGAAGAAAACATTTTAAGGCAAATGCCACGATGAATGATCATTATTCATTAGATAATTTAGTGCAGCACAGACCGAGCGACTTCCTGAACTCACGTCTGCTGGAAATATCGCTTTCTGTTTTGCCTTCAAACGCTAATTTACTTACGTGTCAGCACTGACTCCTGTTTCTGGAGTTTGGATAAATCCGTTTTTCACTGGTCTTGTCTTCAGGACATCTTGAAAGTCTCTAACAGTGTCTGCTAAAATCCAGCAAATGATAAAGTTATGATTCATAATTTTTTTTGTGTTTACCTCATGTCCCATTTTGTGATATTTGGTGAAGTTACTCCTTGCATGGCAGCACTTATAATAAAATGTCTGACTTGTAGTTTGTCTCTTGTGGGTGTGTAGTGACTGCTACTGTTGTCTCGACTTTGTACTAGCATCATTGGCAGGTTAGCAAAGCAAACTATTTGTACTAGCTACATAAACTCACTAACAATCTCTGCTACGTCTTTCCAAGATTTATCTTTCTTCATAATGTCTCTATACACGTTTTAATGAGCGGTCGTATATGACAGGAAAAGATGAAACCATGGTTATATGTTTTCCTTACGTTTTTATAGGAACTAAAGGTGTGAGTGGGGAAGTGAAGAAACCTTCGGACCACACGCGCCATAGGTTTGGACCAAGGAGTCATTTGAGCCAATCATTTGCATTTGATCATATAGCAGATAAATAGGCGTTAAAAACATTGGATCCATCTTAATGCTGTAACTGTAGTGCACTTTCGGAAGCAGATCTTCTGCTGCACTATGCACATTAGCCAAGACTTAATCAGGTTGGCTGTAAAAAGATTTTCAGAAGATCTTACAGATGATCTTTTCCAAATCAAGAACTTGCAGTTTCAAGAACTTTGCAATACACAATAACTCACAGTTAAACATTTCGGGAGAAATTCAAGACACTAGCCATCCGGGTCACGGCACCAAGTGGTTAGAAATTCGGTAAAGATGAGTCAGCAGACAGGAGACTGGTATTCGGATTCTTCAGATTCTTGATGTTTACTTGCATGTTCAGAGTATCTTCAGGTCAGAGGCAAAGAATTTAAGGCAAATATTTCCTTCACCACTATAAAGCAAGTGTACAAACAGCTACAGTTTGCACTGCCTCGTCAAAACACGACAAAACAGCCTGCCAAAATTCACTAATGTGTCAAGACAAACATGCCGACATATGCTAAGTGCTGAGTATTGACAAACGATTAGTGAAAGTTAAACCTCAATGACGGGAGGATGAAAGTGTAAATATGGCACGTGACAAATATAAATCTAAAATCTCAAATCACTTCAGGGTTTTCTCACATATGCAGCACTTAGTCCATTTGAAGAGAATCCTGCTGTGTTCATGGCCTTGGTACGGTTCAGAAAAGCATCCTGTTGTTATTGGAAAAATATCTTATAAAAACAACACAGGGATCTTTTTTTTTTTAGTGTGTAGCCTAAACGGTTACTTGTTTTGACAAATGGTGCAGTTGATAGAATTTACTGAAACCTGCATCTCATCTTCACGAGGATCCAAACCTTTTAAATAAAACCCTCACTGTGTTAACATGACAACATTGTAATTTACTACAATGAAGTTTCCCATGTTGTTCGAGTTGATCAGCAAGGAATAAAGCAACGTCTGAGACGTCATTACGACGGATTTGAGGTTGTGGATAAAGACAACCATGAAGTTTGACTAATTCTCTCAACTGTGTCCTATTTTAGAACCATTTGGTAATCATGTAGATCATATCGTTAAACTATATTGTTTTTATGAAGTCAAACATAAGCCTTAAAATTCTAATAAATTAGAATTGATTCAATTTCTTTTTAGAAGAATAGACACTGGAACACTTGCATTGAAATAGATGGAGATTATATCGAAAATTATACACTTTTGTGACACCTGTTTGCGATAAACAATGCAAAAAAAATGAAGGTTTTCATTTGGCTCACCTTTGTGTAACAAATCCATCTCACACTCACGAGAATCAGCTGCTTTTCTCCTGATGACTGTAACAGAAACACACATAAAAAAACAAGACTTCACAAATAGACAAAGGAAGATATATAAAGACTATAAATATATAAAAATGAATCAAGGGCTGATCTGAGAACAGGTGCACACATTAAGGAGCAGACCAATGACGCGACAGGGGCGGAGCAAACAGGACCAAAAACACGTAACACGTAGCGCTTGTTGCGCTGGGAAACTGTTTATGATCGATTTCTCGTAATAATGAGATATTTTCTCGTAATGACAAGATTATATCGATTAATCGAACTATCGATTATACACTGTGTTTTTTGAAAATTGTGATCAGCGAAGAAACTAATCGTGCAGGCCTGACATTCACATTAAACTTAAATCATGCAGCTCTGCTTTGTTTCTCCCACGTCACCTCCCACTGCATTCTCACTGGCGGATAAATGCATTGTAATACAGTACGCCGAGCTAAAAGCAGCCACGCAAATTACCTCTCACCCACAAGGCCGAGCGACGGCTGTAATTGAAAAGATGATGCTGAAAGCGCACACAGGGCCGGGAGATGCCCCCGTCAATCAAACTTCAAATCGGCCCGAGCTCTCCTCAGCTGCCGGCTGCTCATTATGAGGATTTGATGTCTACAAAGTGCGGCTCGTCTGAGTCAGTGCCGTTCTTTCGGCTTGGATGTTTAATCTGCGCGAGGATGAAGAGGAGAGAGAGAGAGAAAGAAATGATTCATTCCTTTCAGTTCTCTCGCTCAAACACAAGCGGCCGTGTTCCAGTGTAACGGCAAAGATGTCTAGAGCAGATTCAGAGAGGAGGGAACTATTGCATTTCTGTTCTCTGCATGCACACATACTCACACACACACACACACACACACACACACACACACACACACACACACACACACACACACACACACACAAAACACACAAAACACACAACCATGCCAGAATATGTGAAGAGCTTTCAGTTCATAAGACTTTCAAACAGATTAGTTTTCATTCCATTTTGCTTCTAGAGAGAGAGAGTGAAAGAGACAGAGATAGACAGACAGAGAAAGAGAAAGCAAAAGAAAAAAGAGTGAGAATGAAAGGGACAAAGAGGGACAGACAGTGAAGGAGAGATAGTAGAAGATGGAGAGAGAGAGAGAGGGAGAGAGGGAGACCAAGAGAGGGACAGACAGAGAAACAGAAACAATGAGTCAGAGAGAGGGAGAGAGAGAGAGAGAGAGAGAGAGATAATTTGAGGGAGAGAGAGACAGAGAGAGAAACGAGACAGGGAGAGAGAGAGATAAAGAGAGAGAGAGAGAGAGATATGGTGATATAAGCTGCATTTTTTTTATCTTATTAACTTCAAGAAGAAACTAACTTTCTGCAACATTGAATGTAACTATAAATGGATAAAAAGTAAATAAAAAATCATAGTCTTTGACAAATTGCTGTGATATAAGATGAATAAAGTACTTCAGTACACACTGCTGTTTGAAAATACTGAAGTTCTGGGTGGTATCAGTAACTGCGCTTCATCACACCAATCTGTCACTGATTAGTTTCCTGTAACAGCATCACACGCAGTGTTTTATTCCTTACATCATTAACAGCATTAACATATAATATTTCTGCCCAGAATTTTTATTCAGCAACAAACACGTTTCGATCAGATCAGCGTTTCTGGGTGTAATAGTTTCAGCTTTGTGCGATCAGTGAATATGAGAATAGTCGCAGCAGTACAGTTTATCAGCTGAATTTACAGAAGTGGTGTATTTATCTAACCAAAACCTCCCGAATAAATAAATATCAGTGAAGAGAATAAACGCAGTCGGACGTTTCTGCTTCGAATCCCTGAACCGAACAGCAGTGCAGGTAGGTGGAGGCGGGACCACGCCAACATTTTTGATGAACACATGCCATTAATGTTGTAAAGAAAAGTGAAGCTCTGGTCAATATGGGCCTGCCCTCTTGTTAGGGCCGACTCTGCTTTCCTGTGGCAGATGAAAGGCTCGTCTCTCTCCATCATTCATTCGGGTCTGCCTCGGCAATTATCCTCCGGCTCCTGTAGCCTTGGTTCTGTAAAACGCGGCCTCATTAGCCCTCGGCACGACTCCCGGCTGTGTGCTGAGTGCTCTGGATTACGCCGCTCTCTGTGTGTCGCACTCCCGCTCTGCCTTTTACAGCCATCCGTCCATCTATTTGTTTTCCTCCATTTCTCATTACATGCGGTAGCTACAGTAGAGACGTAACCGAATACTAATATATGTGTTCTAAACAAACTCGCATAAAGATACGAAAAAGAGTTGCACTATTCGTTTTATTTCGTCTTCTACTTTTAGGGAGGTTTTTACTTTCGCGCAGGCATCACAGGATATAAACCTCGTGCGAGATATCAAGCTTGCGATACAAAGAAATACCACCTTCAGTAACATTTACGTTAGCGATGCATTTACAGTGATACATTTACGGTGTTTATTCTTCCTTAGTAACTGCAGAAATTATAACTATAACTCTCTCTCTCAAAAAGAAGAAGGAAAAAACTCTTCAGGTTTAGGCCACGCCCACCTCGAGCTTAACTCCATATACAGATATGGATATTTGGAGCAGTAAACACCCCTGCAAAGTATTGGCACCCTCAGTCAAATTTACACAGCCCTATATCTTATTCATTATATTAGTAAATGTGTGTATAAGTGTATGAGGGCATCACTGGGACACTTTTAATTTATAATTATAAAGAAAATATTCTTTAGCTGATAGTACACTTACTGAAACTAATTGGAGAAGATTGTAAAGATGACTGTAACTGTGACTTGAGAATATTACTGATGTTGAGCATGTAATATATGCTCAATATTAGCATTAGGATTTTTTTTCTGTAACATGCAACAAGAAGCAGGACGCAGGAGCTTAAGCTCTATGTGCTTTTCTATGTTTGTGCTTTATTGGGACTCATAATCACGTCTGTAGCAGGGTCAAAAGAGAAAACGAGGGAAACAAGAAACAAGAAAATATCTCTAAAAGAAAGACTTAATGACAAAGATTGCATGGTAAAACGTATATAAATGGTAAGTGATAAGACTTATAACAGGGTGTAAATACACAAACTAATCAGAAGTAAACACAGAACAGGTGAACACAATCAGGCGACAAACCAATGAGAGGACACAATGGGATTGAGGATATATACATAGAAACCATGACAATTTTTTATTTTTTGTTTTATTATTATTATCTAGAATGAATATCCATGTGAATAATTATTTAAGGATTGGAGGAAGAGCTCATTTTACAGGAATTGTTCAGTGAAAAAGTTTTCTACCACCAACGTACACTAGGGTTTCTGTGGTAAAATGCAGTTTTTTTCTCTCTCGACCTGCTCGGATTTTCTTCTTATCATGTTGTGACCTCTGGATTTCAGACAACAAACAAGTCTTGACTGATTTGTGGAAAAAAAATTGTAAAAAATCTAAATCTGCTAATATGAAGATTTCTGGTCAGGTTTTGTTGACCAGCTACTATATTTCCACTTGTTTTTCAGAACAAGTCCTTCTTCATATATTTACATTTGCTTTCCTTCTCTTACGCATTTTCCTCCAGCCGCTTGAGCTGAGATGGAGGCTTAAACAAGAAGAGTGCAGAGCAACTACGTTAACCAGAGTTATTGTAAGTAAAGGCAAAGACAGAAATAAAGAAACAAATCTCTGCCTTGCAATCCGTGCGGCATGTTCCATTTTGTTTACTCGACAAGTCAGGAACAAAAGTCAAGAACATTATTGGTGCATTGAAATGAGTGCAATTTGCATTCATTGTAGCAGTGAAGCACTTGTTTTGAGCTTGAATAGTGAACAGCAATCAGTGGTGCTGATGGTGAGGGGGGTCATGGGAAAAGAGAGAGTGCGAACGAGAGAGAACAAGAGATTTCTAGTAAATTGGAACAAAACACCTGATGTCAGTCCGAAACTGTTCGCTGTCTGATTATTCTCACACTTGGTAAGAACTCTTACGTGCTCAGGAGTGTATCAGGGGTGTTGCGTTTGTTTATGCGGATTCGAAGTTCAGCAACATGCGACGATACTGACTGACTGTCTAACTGATCCCACTGGTGCACAAGTAAGATGATGATAGCAGACAACTGCTTTTATGTATTTTATTAAATTTTTTTTAATTAACAATATAATTTTTAGATATTTTTATCTGGCACAGAAGTAAGCTCATGATAGATAGGTCATGACCTTTTTTTGAAAGCAGCAGATTTAGCCGTGTGGTTGATTTCAGCCAATCATGGAAAAGTATCTATGCATATGGCATGAGGGAGATAAATGCACTTTGAAGTGAAGTGACTTTGTGGCCAAGTGTGGTGAC
>CM074954.1:24731511-24742224 GCA_037577455.1 Pangasius macronema
CCGAGACTCGAACCCACCACCTTCAGGTTCACCTTCGGGTTACAAGTCCGACTCTCAGGCCATTAGGCCACGACTATGACCATTAGGCCAAGACGTCTTTATCTTGTAATTTGTTTCAATATCCAGAGCAATTTAATATAAACTCAAAGACATGTTTTTGTGCAACATAAATTAGCTGTGGAATCAGTAATCTTGCCCCCGTAGCTCTCGAATAAACTTCCACATCTTTTCGAACTATGCTGAGCAGCATAACATACACGAAGGAAAGCACTATCTGCCCTCTTCCACATACATGAGCTCACAAACTCCAAATACGTCCTGGTAACGTAGCACCATATCAACCTCTTTCGTATCGGATATGAATATCAGTCTGGAATTTTAATATCTGTCCATCACTACTTTAGAGGACAATGTTTCTCTTGCTTTGTTTTTTTTATGTTTATAAGTAAACGCAACTATTTTAACTAGCCTAACCAGCTAGTTTGTTAAGTCATGTAGCCGAAAGCTCCTCTTCAGTAAAACTAGCCCAGTTCATTCTGGCAGTTGAAAGCTTCTGAAAAGCCTGCACGTTAATAATGAATAGTGTTGGCAGGCAGGAAGAATAGCCTCCCTCCTGCGTAATTGCCTTTGTGTTTGTCTCAGGGGGGAGCTTATTTTGGACTGCTCGTACCGTTGTCCTCCTCGCTCATCAGCACTGTGCCTCATAATGGCTGCCCTGGAGCTGTTTTCACAGGGGGAGACATCCCGAATCAGAAAAAAAAGGACAGTCCCAAGTGTCTGGGTTGATTTTTTTTTTCTCAATTTTCCTATGTCAAAGAAAGAGAGAGAGAGAGTGATGTCTGAGTCTGGGCTTCGCTGTGAAGTGCTCTTGAGTAAGTGACTGCCCACTACTTCTGAGTCTTCAGGGCTTTACAGCTCGAGTACTCAGCTAAAACCAAGAAGTTAAGCTCATGCTCTGACCGTCTGTGGCCTTCTTCTGGAGAAAACCATGTGCTGGTATGGCTTACTGTCAAAGGGCGGCTCTGAAAATAGGGCTCCATCCTCAGGGCATGATGCAAGTTTGCAGTAAGCAGTTAAATCAAAGTGGCGACTGCTCAAACCTCCTGTAGCAAAAAAAATGAAAAAATAAAAAATAAAAAAATCAGCAGGCTGAAACAGCTGACGTGAGAAAACACACACTGATACTGAAGTGCTGGGATTGCAACAGGAAGAAGCATGTGTATTATCCACTAACCACACCTCTTAGCTAATGACATGGTGCGAAAGTGTGAAAACAACACGATATTATTCAATGTAGCTTCCAGAAAGCATTACTTTCTGTATTTATATCGATACATATCAGGCATTTGATATATTTCCAGCATAACCTTTGTTTCTAAGAAAAACAACTGAATCTACTGGCCCTGCTATTGGTCACTGCAACCAAAATGTCATGACATGTTGGTATTTACGTTTTAAGGCTGGAAATAATAACTCTAAAGCTCTGCTGTTTGTGCAGTGTTGTTCTGGGGTTCTCTTTAAATACCTGCAATGTCACCCTGTTATCTCTTTCACCTCCAATCCAGTATTTGTTTAATTCCCGGACGATATCTTATGGGTTGGTCAAATAGTCCCTTCAATTTGTTCAACGTCAAACTCTTTTAAAAAGTAAAGAATCCTTAAGTATGTAAAGAATCCTTTATCTAAGACCATCAAGGTGATTGGATGAAGAAACCAGAGCATTGTTGTGATAGGTCAAATAATAAAGCCATGCTCGAAGGCTACAACAAGCACATGAATGTAACTCGTCAATCAAAGTATCAAGCAAATAAATCCCATGAAGCAGAACTTGTCCACATATGGAGCTTCAATATTCGTGCTTAAAAAAAAAAAAAAGATGGGCTTTTCGTGCATCAGGGGGACTTTTAATTTGTCCTGGCTCGGGAGGGATGTAAATATGGAGCAGGTCCATATCTCAGTCAAAATAATCCCTGGATGAAACCCAACAGCCAGAATAGATGAGGCAGTGGTCCAGGGAAGAAAGCCATCTCTGACTGAGAGAGCCCAAGCACACACATGGCTCGTGCTTCTCTGTCTCTTTGTTGGTGTAGGAATCGGGATTAGGAGTAGCTGGAGCAGTGTTTCAGATTAGAGCGTGTGTGTCACATGGTCTAGTTTAATCTGAACCATCACGCCATCATGTTATTGGAACATATAACTTGGAGCGACTTAGGTTAGGCCCTAATCTCCCTCCTTCCTCTTCCTCTTCTTTCTCAGGATAGAGATTTAGGGATTAGGAGATAAATTGAAGTCTGTTTTTCTAAACCAGGATACATCGCTGTTATTAAAGAGGTGCAGTGATGAAGGAGGAAATGGAAAATGACGCATCTGACAAAGAAATCAGATCTATTATCTAATGGTGTTTCTGAGTCCTTTCTTCAGAGACATGATTAAAACAGCATGACAACGAACAGAATGGATATCTCTTCACTGAAACATAAAAAAACAACTTATACAATTATATAACAGCTTTCTTTCTTTCTTTCTTTCTTCTCTCCAATTCTTTGAGTGCTGATCACTTTCTCCAACTCTGTTGCATTCACCAATGTCGCTCTTTGTTTGCGTTGTTTGGTTCCACGGTTCTGAGGGTTCTCTGGGCTGTTCTGCGATGTGGCTCTTCATGTGTTTGGAGCGAACACAAACGGCCACTTGTGCAACATCACAGGACAGCTGACTTCGCATGGACGAGGGTGACCTGTTCTGATTTAGCGAGTTAGCATACACCTGTGACGTGACACCAAACAACAGAGGAAGAGAAAGTAGGCCGTTCTTCCCATCCAGAGCGCAGGGCCATTCCCATTGACTCACATTCACAGCTCGATGTGGCGGCTTTAGACAGTCGTGGGTTATCGTTGTTTTAACACAAGATTGATGTGAGATTTAATTATGAATCCTGATTTATCAATATGAGAAATTTGAGCAACGTTCTGTATTAATAACCTCCTGAAACAATATTGTGTTTACATTTACATTTAATACACTTATCCAGAGCGACTTAAAGAAGTGCTTTGAAGATCCGCATACTGGTTCACTAGGTCAGGAACTAAGTGTGTGATCAGTCTAATAATACTACTTTATACCACAGGCCATTTCAAGTCTACCATGAGACACCCAGACAGTACTATATACAGTACAGTTTAGACTCAATTACTAGAGTAATTAAAACATTGTACTTTTAATACAATACACATTTTGTGCCTAAGCTTCATCCATACTGTTAAACATCACCATATTGGCGATCATTGCTGAGAAAAATGTCCCCTCATTGATACTGAGAAGTCATTACATCAGGACAAACATTGTAAATATCTGTAATTATCACTTATTTTAATGCTCCTGTACTGAGAACAGATGCTGGCGAGTGTTTTCCCCCAGAGCCATGTTTGGCATAAAGACCCACCTGCAAACCTGGCCTTATGGTTTGAACAGCGTCCCGTGCTCCTGGACGCTGCAGGGACTCTTCATCTGTCTCTGTGGGTTCCAACATTGTGTCTTGGCTCTGGGCGAGAGCAGAGATCAGGCCTCCGTCAGCCAGGTTCGCTGCATCCAGAACTAGGAACCGGTCCCACGTGTAAGACCATTAAAGAAATCTTAACCTAATCTCTGTCCACCAAATGTGCAGCATATGTGCGAGTACCACTCAGCAGAATTTCAGCTCACACAGTTGTTGATCTTCAAGTTATTTACGAAGTAGTTATTTATATACTGTTAAATTACTTATACGATTGGATGTTGGTAATGAGAAGATGACATTTGGTGTTGCATCAGACCTGTTCTTCTAGAGTTATAGCCACATATCACGTTTAATGTTAATGAGAAGGTCACAGTCTCCAAAAAAGGTTCTTAAAGGGTTCTTTAATTAGTAAATAAACTTTCTTAGACTCCTGAAAGTGTCCCACTGTTGTTGGATTATACATAAATCCTCAGTACCAAAGGGTTCTCCTTATTTGCTAGTTGGGAATTTCTAAATATTATAGTGATAATATACCGGTAACAGAACTATATTTACATATTTGGAGATGAACATTAAATTAACATTAAAAGTGATGTTTCTTGTTTCTTGTCTTTATCTGCATAAGGCAACAAACCAATAAAACAACATAAGAAACCTGTCAATATGTGATTCAAAGCCACCAAATTTGAGTTTATTGAGCTCATTGTTCCTTGTTGTATCAACACGCTATTAAACCGTCACACTCGAGTTTACACACGCGAGATGTGATTGATTGCAGTCTCTTGGCTTTTGAACCTGATCATTGGTGCATTAATACAAAGGAAATTCATTATCGACAGCGTGAACAACAGCACAATCCAAAAAAACGATCCAGAAGCTATACACTACAGAAGTGTTTTTTTTTTTTAAAGAATGATCATGAGCACTTTCTTTAAATAGTACACTTTCCAGATAGTAAGTCACTCTGAAGTGTACGTCTTGTTTGCTTTGAGAAAAAAAAAAAATCAGGATATGGACGCTTTAATGTAAGAGGACAGATATTAGATACAGTCAGAGATGGTGAGAGTAGAGACCGATTAAAATCGGCGAATAAGAGGCAGCGAATAATGCTGAACAAAGCTGTATTATGTAAGCCCCGCCCCTCGGAAAAAAAAGACAATAAACTTGTTAATAGAAAACCAGATTCTTACGCTTATACATGCACAGATATAGGGGGTTTTGCTCTGTTTGTAATGAACAAATATGAAGAAACAAAATAACAGAGCACCATTCTCATAGCGAAGCATGGTGGTGGTAGCATCATGTTACTCTTAGGCTCTTATAGACTTATAAACTTATAGAAGTTTAAATTTTTTTTACTACACTAACGAACAGACAATTTCTGCCTGCCCCTAATGATTATTTAACTCATGCTACAGTTATAGCATATATATGTGTCTCTTCTCATTATATATTGCAGTTTTAAAGTCCAAAAAACATACATTTAAATCGAATTTCCATCAAACTCTCCATAATAGGATGGGATGCATGATATTTTTTTCCCCCAGCTGAAATTTTCTCAGAGCGCAGACTTGGGTTACTGATGTCGAGAGCCAGAACAGCTAATCTTCACTGTCACAGTGTTCAGCCACTTAGCTTCTCAGTTGCCTGCGAAATAAGCTCCTCCGTTTCCTTCCTGCGACTCTTCTTCACTCTTCACCGTGGGTATTTCATGGCAGATGGGCAAGTCGTGTAGCGAGAGTTTCCCACAGCCTGTTTAAAGCTGATACACCACCACACACTCACCAAAAATACTTCAGCCTGATATATAAGCTAGGGCTTAGTTAGCGTTATGCATAAGAGATCATGCTAAAGAGGCTCCATTATTAGCCTTGGTGGATGTGGTGGAAGTCTGGGTTTTGGTTTGGTATGAAAATAGGGCTCATGCTAGGCTAACTTTTTGCTAATTTGCTAGTTTTGCTAACATCTGGTCCCATTTCATACACTGTTTATGACACTCTACTTCAACATAAACAACATCCATAATAAAGAATGTCTTTTGCAAGTAAGGAATAGAAACACTATGTGCCATGCTAGTGAAGCAGATTCAGTGTCATCACCCAGAAAGTTGATAATTTTCCAATAATAGCATGTCCCAAAGTGTGTTTAATTCCTCTTATACAATAGCAATTTGCCTTTTTATCCATTTATCATTCATTCCATGTTATGGAACGTATGTGAAAAAGTTCTTCCTGTTCTCACTTACGTTGTAGAAGACATAGACAGTTGTTCCTTCAGCAGCCTCACTTCTCTCTCTCTCTCTCTCTCTCTCTCTGTCTTGAAGTTAATGTTAGAGAGAAACCTGAAAGTGTAAACTCCTCTGTCACTGTACGTGCACTGTACAAGTACTTGTGAATTAGCTGTTACTACAGAAGTCCTGGCCGTATTAGAACAGGCGTGTTAATATAAACCTGCTGCTGTTATGGAAAATTAATCAACGCCAATCAGAATCCTGAGTTCAACTGTGCTGTGGGTTAAAGCTCGTTAAATAGCAAATTATTACCATCATACAGGCAAGAAAGTAGATGATGTAAAGAGTGCATGTTTGTGTGTGTGTGTGTGTGTGTGTGTGTGTGTGTGTGTGTGTGTGCGCCTCAGGATGTAGAGATCCGCACGAATGCAGCGCTGTACCTCCCTCAGATCAGCGAGCTGCTGAACCGAGTTCCTCGGCAGATGCTGTTGCTGCTGAAGACCAACGACCTCCTGAGGGGCATCGAGACGGTGCTGCAGACTCGCGCCAGCTCCAGCTCCTTCATCAGCATGAGCCGCTGCTGCACACGGGCATTGGCCAGGTAACACACACACACACACACACAAACACACCCACACACCTCACACACTGGGAAAGCAGTCTGGGAAAACCCTTCACAAGGTGAAAGCTTTGAAAACTGTAGGATTTTCAGATTTTCTCTATCAGAAGTAGCACTTTTAAACGTTCTGTTTTTGATGATGATGATGATGATGATGATGATGATGATGTGACGGCAGACATTTTGAATGATTCCAAACCGAATTGCTCAGGCTTATGTCCCGTTTCGCTATGGCATGGACTGTACCTACAAAATAGCTTCTAATCTAAGCATGTGTGAGGAAATGAAATCCCAGCGAAGTTTTAGACATCTCTAGAAAGACATGTCATGTTTTTGCATAATCTTTTCAGCCAGATGTCAAGACGAGACAAAAAAAACAGCCTAAATAAAAACATTTTCACGTTGTTTTGGGGAAATCTATTTTTGGTTTCTGAACATGGAGATCTCAAAGTGTGTTTTGGCTCTTTTCTAAAATTCAGACACAGCAACATCTGTCAGGAAAATAAACAATGCTAAATTGCTAAAATGTCCTATGACTGGGAAGAATTGATCACCTCGAGAAATGTTTTTGCATTTGCATAACATTTTACACTTTTTTTTTTTTTTTGAGCAGAGCATTTAGATAAATGTTCGTTGTAACCGTAGTTCATCTCGCTCACTTATTTCGCCATTGTGTTTCAGGGATGAGATTATTACTCTGACATTTGCTTGTGAAGAAGAAAGCTTTACTTTTAAAAAGTTGTTACTTTAGCGCATTGCAGCGTGGCTGCATCTTCCGTCTCCTGTTTTTAGTATTTCTGAGAAGACTTCTGAAGCTCTCAGGGGTCACTTCATCTCTCAGCCTTCAATCTCAATCACGCTAGTCCCTTTGCGCATATCATAAGGCGCCCCGAGTATAGATACGAACATTAGTGCTCAATAAATCGTGAAATACTCAAGATCAAGTCTTTTTTTTTTTTTTTTAATTTAAGCCTCGCCTCTGTTTGGTGTAATGGTCTGACTCGATGGCACAATTATATTGTACTTTTCTCAGGAGTCAGTGGCCATATTGATTTATTCGCACAGTTGTAATGAAGAACTCTCTGACTGACTGGGAAGGTTTTGTGTGTGTGTGTGTGTATGTGTGTGCATGTGTGTTTTGGGGGGGGTGGAAGGGGATGGTGATGACTGTAAATCGGGGAGAGAGATTTGGACAGAAAGAGGCATCCAGACATGAAACTCGATGTCATCCGCCTGAGTGCGTCTTTATTAAAACCAAATGGCAGTAGAGTGCAGAATGCAGATCTAAAATCCATTACCAGCTCCTGAATGCTCAGACATCAGGACACAAGATAGAGAGAGAGAGAGAGAGAGAGAGAGAGAGAGAGAGAGAGAATGACTCGGACGTGGCAGGTTTGTCACACTGATGTAGTTTTATCTGAAAGTCTTTGTAGTATCATTATCTCTACAAAGCCGTGAGTTAGCGTTAGTGTGTACCACCATGAGCTAGTGTTTGACTCCGACACCTTGTTTTTACAAACCCTGGGCCTCTCATTGTAATTATTTACATTATGCTTGTATATCGTTCTAATACGTTATTGTTGCTATGGTAACAGCTATGATATACAGGGATAAACACATAAATTGATGTTTTTAAAAAAAACTTGCGTAATCATTGATATGGAGAGTTTTCTGTAAGATGTTTATTCACCACTTCATGGAAGGAGTCTCCAGTGTCAGTCCGTAGTGACAGTTGTAACATCACGGCAAAGTTTTGCGTTTCTCCGTAACATGAGTTTGTTTTTTTTTTTTGTCTTATTAACAATTATTCAAGAGAGATTTTAAAAAACAGTCTGGTGAGGAAATGACTGTTTATAGCTGCTATAATTCGTGATGACAGGAATGAACTTGTCCCATGGACATTTCACAACTTCAGAAGTAACTGGAAATGAATAAAAACTACAATTTGTCATTCAAATAAAAAAAAAAAAAGGTAGCGCTGCATCATCCCACTACCCAATCGTTAATTATTATCCTGTAGCAGTGTTTCACAGAGTGTTTTAGTCTTTATTTACTGGATATACTGTATGAGTTTAGCTAAAGTTAGGTAGCTAACTATCTTATTGTCTTTACCAAAAGATACACTCAGTTAATGTAATTAAAGGCAGTTTACACTTGTGAAGGCTTGTAATCTGCAATGTGACAGAAAAGTTGATTTAAAATGATTTATTAAAATCTCTAAATTAGATGAATATCTTTGATAAACACTTAAATATTGAGCAAAATAATAATGATGATCGGTTTAACTATCTTGCAGCTCTAAAATCTTATGTGTAGCATCTTGACAACACAAAACAACATACGTATGTATGGATATGAACCCGGTTCCTGGTGGTGTGTGTGTGTGTGTGTGTGTGTGTGTGTGTGTGTGTGTGTGTGTGTGTGTGTGTGTGTGTGTGTGTCAAGGCAGCGCTCTGAGGTTCAGCATCATGATAGCGTTTCCTTGAGACAGCACTAATCTAGACGTGATCCTGTCATGGCACTGCACAGCTGGCTTACAACATTCAGCAAGTCACTGATGACTCCACAAGGAAAGATAATACAGCATATACACTATACTTCAATAGGATCACCTGTACACCTGCTCATTCATGCAGGTATCCAATCCAATTAGCCAATCATGTATCAGCAGTACAGTACACCTTTTTAGGTGACAGTTACTGAATTTCTCAGGCCTTCACAACTCTGTCCTTTAATGGAACCACCATCGGACATACCACCATTTGTGTGTCACTGCCATACTGAAAATATCTGAAACTATCACCACCCAAATATCTGCTCAGTCATTCTGCTTTTGCGTTGATGGATGAGGTAGAGGGGCGCCAATACATCGTGCATAGCAACAGATGGGCTAGAGTTAGTAACTGTACACCTATAAAGTGACCTGTGTGGTAGGTGTACATGACAAAATGACCAGTGTGTAGTGTGTAATTCAATACACTGCTTTAAATATTTATAAATGTACCAGAAAGCAGCAGTAGTTTCCCTTAGAGATGCAGCATTCGTAACGTAAGCAGATATTCCACGGTTCAATATGAGACAGAAGCACTGGGTGGAGGATGAGGGGTCAGAAAAATACAAATCTGTTTATTAGAGCACTTAAGATATCCTTAGAAGAGAGTCTATAGCTCTACACACACACACACACACACGCACACACACACGCACACACACACACACACACACACACACACACATGTACGAAAGTTTCCGATTTATATATACAGAATAGTGACAAATTAAAGGAAAAGAATGCGGCTCTGTTACCCGACTCGGGTTTTGTCATCAAAATACTTATAATACTTATTCATTATTTTAATATTAATGACTTAATATTAGTATATAATATTAGTAACTTTCTCACACCCAAGGTGGTTTTATTGGTTTGGAAATGTAACACACGTACACACACACACACAAAAAAAAAAACACAAAATAATGCTAAACGCAAACAAACAAACTTTTATTTTGACACGTGTTTTAGTTTTACTTCCTGGTCTCGTCTTCCCCGCCCCCAGTCCCCTCATTGGTTTGTTCCTGATTGTGTGCACCTGTATCTGATTTTTCCTTGTTA
Organism: Pangasius macronema; assembly: GCA_037577455.1. NCBI lineage: Eukaryota > Metazoa > Chordata > Actinopteri > Siluriformes > Pangasiidae > Pangasius > Pangasius macronema. The sequence goes on from CM074954.1 coordinate 24,741,467, forward strand.
CTCAGTCGTATCTTTCTTCTCAGTCTTTGCAAGTTTTTTAAAATTTAAATTCTGATTGTTCTTTTTGATTCGTTTTCCCTTTCTTCGATCCGTCTCATTCTGTGCAGTTTTTTCCAAAGAGGTCTCGTGTTTTTGAGCTCAGGCAGTTTCTGATTTGGATTAAATAAAGATTTACTCGCACTCACATCCTCCCACGAGTGTCAGAATTCACCACACTAGTTAATGACTAGTTAATTACCACATTTTCCTGTATAACGGAGGGTTAATCTGATTGGTGAGTAAATGTACACGGTGTACAAAAACCTTGCTCAGCGCTCGCTTTAAATATGAGACAAATAACATTTAGTAGTTTTTAATTTAGCCATAAATAAACAAGCATATTTTACTCTTTAGCTGTAGCATTTACAATTTTTGACAGCTTGCTACAGTGATACGGAAGACACCTGAAAACCATGCGAGTAAAATTCAACCGAAGAAAAAAAACAACTCACTGAAGGGGAAAGGGCACAGGACGTGAAAGATTCTCATTTGCACCGATTTTATCTCGGTGAGATTTAAATTCGTGAGCCATGGTCTCGTGAGCTGGTGCAATGCAGCGTAGGATTTTCTCGTAAGCAACGTTGAAACCTCGAACGAATAAAGACAGAAGCAGCCAGTTAATACGGAAAAGCTGTTCCTTCCTAGGTTTTCCCAGATTATACTCTAATACTTTAAGTCATAATAAATATCAGTTATGTTATACAGGGTTGGATGATATG
>CM074954.1:24742324-24760021 GCA_037577455.1 Pangasius macronema
GAGGGTTAATCTGATTGGTGAGTAAATGTACACGGTGTACAAAAACCTTGCTCAGCGCTCGCTTTAAATATGAGACAGTAATATTTTTGACAGTAAGTAAAATCTGAAACAATGCCAATAAAATATTGGACGTCTGGCTAACTTAATCAGTGCATATCTAATGTGTTGTTTTGTTTAATTAAACCTGTTTGAAGCTAGACTCTTAGCAGAAAAAAAAACAACTCACTGAAGGGGAAAGGGCACAGAACGTGAAAGATTCTCATTTGCACCGATTTTATCTCGGTGAGATTTAAATTCGTGAGCCATGGTCTCGTGAGCTTGTGCAATGCAGCGTAGGATTTTCTCGTAAGCAACGTTGAAGCCTCTAACGAATAAAGACAGAAGCAGCCAGTTGATACGGAAAAGCTGCTCCTTCTTAGGTTTTCCCAGATTATACTCTAATACTTTAAGTCATAATAAATATCAGTTATGTTATACAGGGTTGGATGATATGACAAAAAAATATCATCACGATTTTTCAAGACATTTCTGAGATACACTGTATGTATCACGATATATAGGTATAACAAATTAACAGCAAAACCTTATTTTCGCATTTTAGACATAAAAAAATGAATGAAAAATGAATTTGATGATACTTTTAGAACTTGTAATTGCCTACAGAAATAAATCAACACTGAAAAGGAGGGAAAAATTCAAACAGTAGAAAGAAAGAAAACAAAATTGCAAAAAAAAAAAAGTATCACAATATCTGAGAAATGTGACATAATTGATCACGATACTAATATCAGCGATAGAAGAAAAATTCCGACCTCATGCATTGGCCACCTTGGTCACATTGGCATCAACCTTAACTTTTCATCCTTGCTGGATTTTGTCTTGGAAATGTGAAAATCTTTGCAACTTTTCCAAAATATTATCAATATCCTATGATTCAGAGAAGAGCATAAAAAATGGTGCTAGCAAATAAATAAGGAACGTGGAGAAGCTGCTTTTCTTGCCACGTCATTGTTGAGTGGATGATCCTGTTTCCGTGTGATGGATGGACCTTCTTACGGACGTGATTTTGCGCAGTGTAATGAAGTGGGCACGTCCCTGAGAGTCGGCACGCCGAGCTTCCGCTAGCTGTCACTCGCACTCTCGCAGCCTTCTCCCAGCACGCTCTTAATAATTCATCGGCTGCTCCTGAGGTGCCACTGAATCCTGCATGTCCCCGTATGAAATATTGAACATGACTCTTTTCAAGCCACTGCGAGTTATGCAATCGCGCTCGGGGATTGCTGGCAACCTGAACCGCGTCCGTATGCAGTGAGCGTGCAGGAAGTACGCACGTGAGAGTGCATGCTCCGATAAAAACCTGTCGGGTCTGGAGGTGTAGTCGAGCTCAGTCTGGTCCTGGCTGCAGCTCTCAGCTCGCATCATGTCATCGCGCGCTCTCTGAAGTTCAGAGGGATGATGCAGTCTGAGTGACACTTCAGATCTGCCTCATAGCTGACTTCCCCCTGCTTCATCATACCCAAGAACAATGTCTCTCTTAGGACAATTCCTAACTATAAACTCCACCCTGAAATGTTTCTGTGATGCGTTTAGCGATTCTCGTGCTAGTTTGTTGCTTTGTGCTGTATTTGCTTACTATTATTATTATTCCTGGATAGATGAAAGGACTAAAGCGCCGCTGCATCGCTCCATTTAGTTAGAAATGAAGCGAGGACGAAATCGTTGGCATTGTGGGTAATGTAAGAAAAACGTTGAGCTACTACATACAGTGTAACACTGTCTTTACGGTGTCTACTGGGTTTATAAAGGTTATGAGTCGTAACCCAGCAACGTATGACATCACTGTAAAAAGGGGTGGGGTTAGGAGCAACATCCAATCAAATCTCACTCCTTTAAAAATCCCTTTAACATCAGCTTGTTCAGTGATAGAGCCTCTTGTTGTTCCTTTGTACTTTAGTTATTTTAGACTTGCACTTGAAATTCTGTCTATTTTCACTAAGCTGAAAGTATTGGCACCCTCAGCTTTGTTTGGTTCACATGTTGCCATTTATTGCAGGCCAACAAACCCAGTGTGTCTCATGTTCAGTGTTATGGTTTGTAAAAACTATAGGTTAAAAGGCTTTTGGTGAATTTTGAGTATTTTACTAATTCATCAGGAGGATTACTCAAATACTACCGCTCATCAATGCCTGATACACAAACTGTCACATGTACTGTATAACACAGGAGTGACACACACACTCACACTCACACGTGTGTGTTTGATCTACAGTATTCTCGCATGGTCATTGTTGCTGGAGGAGAAAGTGCGATGTGATGAATGTTTTTGGGTATTTTTTTTTGTCAGTTTAAAGCTGTTCAGTAGGAAAGTCTGCTATAGTTTTTGGAGAGTCATTGTTTTTCCGCCTGAGGTCATTCAGCTCAAACTGTCCCTCTCTCTCCCTCTCCCTCTCTCTCTCTACACACACACACACACACACACACACACACACACACACACACACACACACTGCTGAACAGCCATTGTTAATATTGCATGACTCTGTCTGATTTGTTTCACTTGGACCACAAATCAACATGCAGTCAATTTACTTAATCTGCTGTAATCTCTCTCTCTCTCTCTCTCTCTCTCTCTCTCTCTCTCTTCCTTTTCTCTCTATCTCTCTGTCTCTCCCCCTGTCCTCTGTCTCTCTCTGATACCTCACCTTTCTGTCTCTCTTATTCCTTCCTTCTCTCTCTCTGTGCCTCTTTCTCTCTTTCTTCACTCCTCCACGTTTGTCGGTCTGTCTCTCACACCTTTTCTCTCTCTCTCTCTCTGTCTCTTTCCTGATTCTCTCTCTCTTTCTGCTTTCCCTCAATCTCTACTCCTTGTCTCTCTCACCACCTCTATCTTTCTGTCTCTCCTTCCATTATCTCCATCTCTCCATTATGTCTGACTGTTTCTCGCTTTCTCTCTCCTTTCATTCTGCCTTTTACCCCCCTCTCCTACCTTCTGTCTCTCTCTGTCTGTCTCTCCTTCTCTCTACCTACCTTATCTATCCTTCTTTCTCTCTCTCTCCCGTCCCCCTCTGTGTCCCTTACTCTGTCTCTGCCTGTCCTTGTCCTTCTTTTTCTCCTTCTTCCTGTCTCTCTGTCTCCTTCCTGCTTTTCTTTCTCTCCCTGTATGTCTGTATTACCTCTCTCTCTCTCTCTCTCTCTCTCTCAGCTATAAGAGGAGTAAGACTGACTCGAGGATGAGGAGGCTGCAGATCAGCATGTCCGAGGCGCTCTCTCTGTGTCAGATCAGTCTGTATGAAGTGGTGTTGTGGATTCGGAGCTCACTGTTGGTGAAGTGGATGTGTTACGCGCTCGGCTGTTTGCCCTTCGCACACTGAGGGGGGTTAAAGGGGGTTAAAGACGGACCACTGCACTGACTCACTGCCTCTCTTCGCTCTCAAAACTCTCATCACTCCATCCACATGCTACCAATATCACACAGCGAGACGAGAACCCGGATCTACCGTGTAGAGTTGGAGCGTTACATCGCAGAATTAACGCTGTAATTATCGATGAAGTATTTATAGATGTTAAAAAAAACACAAATGTGTTCAAATGCACAAATACTGTACCATCATTTAAATATCGTTGAAAAAGAAATAGAAGAGATCATGTGACTTAGAGATGACTTGCGCCCAATCATGTAGCAATTTTGAGTCACCCAATCAAGGCAGTCTGACGTTAGCTAGCTTGACACTGAAGAGTTATGTTGCTAAGTAGCTAGCCTAGGTTTACTGAGCTAGCTGTAACACTTCCCGCTTTAATCCTGAGCTCGGTTTGCTGTTCACGTGGGTTTCCCGTGTCACGTTTTTCCCCATATATTCCAACCTAGGTTGCCTATTCAGACCTGGCTAAGATTCTGGCTAACATTCACTACTGCATAAATAAAGCATGCTAGCTAATGATGTTAGCCTCTGCTGTCCTGATTGGAAGAAGCTAACTCGGTAATTCGTTACAAAGAATTGAAGACGACCTCTTGAGCTTTTCTTCAACTTTTCTTCTTTTTTTCTGCATATAATAAATACATTTATTTGTACACATTTGTGGATTTGAATGCATTTCTGTTTACACATTTGCACCTTAAAGTGCTTTTTTTTCCTCTGCATTCAGCTAAAGAAAAAATATTAAGCGCAAGTAAAAAAAAGTGCAAAATCTTTTCAGCACATATTTGATTCATCACACAAACCCGGCATGTGACTCTTTTACGACTCGTTTGAATTTAGTGAATTTGCAATCATGCGTCATCGCTGAGTGTCTTCATGAATATATATTTTTTTTCTTTATACCATGATGGATGAAAAAAAGGACTGTTTTAAATATTAAATATGAACGAAGATGCAACATGGAGCGTCTTCTGTATTTTTTTTTTTTTTTACTAAGATTTTACTTTTTTTTTTGCTAACACACTTTTACGTTATGTTGATGTCAGCTAGTTAAAGTGTTTGTGTGTAGGTACGAGAACTAGCTGCTATAAAGAAAGGGAGACTTGTTTTTTCAGACATTTAATGTAGCTATAAATGGATAAAAAGTACAACATGCTGTTTTTTAATAAATGTAAAAAAAAAACTGTGGTGTAAGTGGAATAAAACACTTTGGGACATGCTGTCTCATCAGTTTTTGGGGTCTAACAGTGACTCCGCTTCATAACACCACCATGTCGTTGATTATTTTCCTACAACTGCACAACATGGAGCATTTTATTCCTTATTAATCCCTTGAAAAATTATAATTCTAATTTATGTTGCTCTAATATGTTTGACTTGTAGTGTATTTGTGTGGTATTCTAAGAATCTCAAAATTATTATATCCGTAATATTTTTCTTTTTTCCTGTTTATAATTGTGATGGTTTACTGTATTTTTTTTGCCGTATCAGACAATTCCTTCATTCTTTCATTCCTCTGTTTCGTATATATTTATATGTGTATAAAATATGTTTTATATATATTTAATAATTTGTTTGTTCTATGCTGCAGTTATTTCAACTTCAATAGGAGACTGTGAGTGAATAGCAATAAATTAAACATAAACAAATACGCTGGTGTGAGATAATCACACACCGACACCATGTTCCTCAAGCAAACTCTTTTTCTTTTTTTTTTTTTTTCGTGAATATAATGGCACCCTTACGAAGCGCCGCTGGTCAGCGGTTTATTGATGAGCCCGGCACGGACCTGAAGGCAGGTAGAGATCTATTAAACTCCTTCTCTCTGCTTCTCACGGGCTCCTCAAGTGAGAGCGCAGTGTTGGATCATCCCAGCAGGTCTTCATGAAGAGCCCAAAGGCAGCGGCAGGCAGCCGAGCAACTCCAGCGAGTCTCTGAATCCCCAGAGCACAGACAGAGAGAGAGATAGAGAGAGAGAGAGAGAGAGCGAGAGAGAGAGAGAGATCTCCCAGCGGCCAGTGTCTGCATGATGGACACACTTATCTGCTCAACAGGTTTCAACACCAAATGGCTTTCCGTACAGGCGGGGCACCATGTTTTGGCCTCACAGCTGAAATGAAATTGCCGAGACATGGCTTCACGCTTTACAATAATGTGCCATTTAGCTGCCCGGAGAATAAATTCGAGCTGTTGCATTTCCAGGAACCTGCTAGAACACTGGAACACAAGCAATTAATAATGTGCAGGGATGAAATGCAATCACACTGTGCGACTACATAATTCCATGAGTACATTATTTTGCTTCCATTAATAAAAACATTATATTTGTTGCTGGTGTTGTAGATAATACATCACACACAGTGGCATTTCCAGGTATTCAGTGATTGGGGGAAGAATCATTGTATATCAGGGCTAGATAAATCATTAATTCATTAATGACCGTGCTGGAAAAGTAAAAGGTAATAAATCACAGGTTTATATTAATGCGCTCGTTCTCATATGTTACCGTTTCTATAGTAACAGCTCATTCACAGGGACCCGTACGCCGGATGGTCCTGTGGCTAATAATGAGCGAATTGTTATTGTAGCATTTATGGAAGGAGTCTCCAGTGCAAGTGCTTTTGTAACAGACAGAGGCAACTTTAAGTTTTCTGATATCTCCAGGACAGAGGAGCTTACGTTTTGCGGTTTCTCGGTAATGTGACAAGTTGCGTTTTTTATCTTTTGTTTATCTGAAGAGGGAAGAAAGAGAGGCTGGGGATGGAACGACTGTTAGTGTGAGAACAGGAACTAACGCGTATCATGGATGTTTGTTAAGAATCATATATATATTACTTTAGATATACTTCATGTCTAAGTACATTTGGTGAAGTACTGTTGAAGTGAATTATTAGTTTATTTTTAGATGTATTAGTGTAGTAAAAAAATCTGGTATAAAGCTGTAAAACCTATCTTGACTCTAGCCTACTGAATATTCACACGTATCAATATTACATTAATTAAATCATTGATTATGTTGTTATTTGAGAGGATTTAAATTCAGGCCTGCAGACTGGGCCTCAGTAAGCAGAGCTGTGGGGCCAGACCCTGACCCGGATAAAAAACCCATCCATCTTGATCAAAAAGCCGAGGCTGGCGCTGCCAAATGTAATCATGGAGGTAATGGGCCTGCAGGCTGGATGGCCGCTGTGTGGGGTGACCATGACCACGGTTTGGGCAAATATCCAACATTATGGACACCTCACTCCTAACGTACCTGAGGAAGTCAGCAAAAAAAACAGGTAAGAGTCATGTCAGGAAGACTTTTTTATTTTAACATGATAAATTTATCGTAACTCGTGTCCCGTAGGATGTATTCAGCACGTGTGTCGCATATCATCTGGCCAGCTGTGCTTATCAGGAACATTATTCTAATCTCTAGCTGAAGGAAGAGAAAATGGCAGCTGAGTAAATTAAAATGCCACAATCAATTGCCCCTACATAGCAGAGCTTAATCTCTTCTCTTTCTTCCAGCCGGATGGAGAGGAAACGCACGAGCCTGATGCTACAGCTGACTTCAGCAAACTCTGGAAATGTGCTGCGTCTTCATTCGGCGTGAAAGGTGCCCATTACACCGTCAGCCTGTGACTCGTCCGTGCAGCACCAAAAATACACCTTATATAACATGAGCTGGCCAATCAGAGCTTCTAAACACTCAGTTCAATTCAGCTTTTATTTGTACAGTGCTTTTATTAATAGACAGTGTCACAAAGCAGCTTTAGAAGAAATCCGGATGTAGATTTAGATCATTAATGAACAAATCAGAGCCGACAGATGTGAGGAAGACCTCCCTTGAACTCTTCCACATTTTGTAGTGTTACAACCTGGAACTGGAATGAACTTATTTGGGATCATGTGTCATGAATTTACAAAATAGCCTATAAATAGCCAAGAGTAACTCTCAACTCTCATGACACTACCACCACCATGCTTCAGTGTCAGCATTTTTTGTTCTATTTTGTTTGCATTCATAGGCAGTGTCAATTCTAGTAATGGCGTTTAGGCATTTTTTTTTTTTTTTAAATTAGGCTGAATTGAATCATCATCATAATTTTGATTTCTGCGATATCAAAAACAGAGGTCATATTCAATATATCGCCTGTTTCATTGTCGATCATTGTCGCTGTTTTTCATAAATTACACCTTTCCTGAGATCATCAGCATATTTAAAATCTGTCGCAGTATACAGCAATATAACGCGGTGTAGCTCTCATTGGGCCGTGCGATGTGCAGACTGCAGAGGAACGCTCACTGCTCTCTGACATTTTGAGGTTAGAAAGCGGGAAACGCTGGTTTACTGAGCACAGCTCAGGATTTAAGTGGAAAAGCAGCCATGAAAGACATTTTTAATCTGCTAATGGAAAATCACATTACATTTTTTTCCCCTTCAATTTTGCTCTTCTGTGAAGTAATATTATACTCCGGGCTCGAATGGAGGCGCTTTTTTTTATTTTTATTTTTTCTCCTCGCTGTCCACATGTTTGAAATGTTAAAGCCTGGCATTGGAGACGGAGATTAGTTCTCTCCCAGTGAGTAAGTCTTCCATAGGATTATGTTCGTTTGTCCTTATGTAGCCTTGCCGGCCGTCTTCATCAGCCATTATTCACCATTATTCACCACTGACGAGGTTAATGTGTATCAGCTGAGCTCGCTACAGACCGAGCGGTTCTGTGAGGTGTTTCAGACAGAATATATAACATGGTCGCTTTATGATCGTTGGTGATTGCATGATTGCAGAGCCATTTAGGCCTACGTTAAATAAAAACCCATACTTTTAAACATCAAAACATGTTAACCCATCTCAATTTTAACATTAGCATACAAATAGCAAATATACAAAAGGTTTTTAACTATAGCATCCATCTTAATAGTGTGAGGGCGTTAAGGAGATTCTAGTGATTTACTTAAAATGACTCTTTTTTTTTTTTTAAAATTCCTAATTTACTTTCAGTCTATAATTTGCCAAAAGTCCAAAGTGGCAGTTATATAGACCTTGTCTGCTTATTTAATTGGAAATAAAATTAAAAAAAGAATGAGAGAGCATGCTTTCTTTCATCCTTGGATCTTCAGAAAGCTTGTATTAAGCATCTTCTGGAATAAAACACTCAGAGTCATGCTGTTAGAGGAAAATAATCAACGACAACATGGTGTGATGAAGCAGAGTTACTGTTAGCACCTGGGAAAAGTTGATTATTCTTTCACCAGTCTCTATTTCTCTTCCCTCTTGAAGATAATAAGACAGAAAAACAGCTTGTCATGTTACCGACGAACCGCAAAGTGCGAACTCTCTCTCTCGTGATGGAGAACTCTGACACTGGAGACTCCTTCCATAAATGTTCATATCAGTGATTATACGTTTTCTTTGTTAGATAACAATAGCGTTAGATTATGTAGAAGTACAAGTCTCTGTGAATGAGCAGTTACTATAGAAACGATAATGATTTAAAACGAGCGCATTAATATAAATATAACCTACTGTCACAGCTGCTGTTATAGAAAATCAACATTTTCAGACCTTCTTCAAAAGTTGTCCAGAACATTTGAAACAGAAAACCTCTGTTTATGTGTTTATAATGATCTGGAAACTGAGATCATTATCGATTTGTGCGAGCCGTAGTGGCAGTTAACTAATCACCCTCGGACTCGCTCCTCCATCAGCACGACGTCTCGCAGCTCTCTCGCTATCGATAGGTCGAATCTCCCGAAGGATCTCAGAGACAATGTATTTCATTTGACTGTAATTAATGCTTGTGCGTTTAGTTTACTTGGCTTTGCATAAGTAAGCTCTTCTTTAATTAGCGCACTCAGGACCGATCGATGGCGTGGCTCTGAGCCGGTCCTGAGATCAGGGAGACAGATAGTGCATTCTGTTCTGTCTCTTCTGATGATACCGTGTAGAAAAGAAAATCATGCAGATGCTCCAGTGTGACTGATGCTGTAAATTGCGTCATTAGTGCTGGTGTGTGGTGTTTAAAACAACATCTGTGAAATGTAACTGTCCTGACGGTTCGATTTTAGGAGATACAACAGATGTTCAAGTGATTCTTTGGATTCTTTCACAAGAAATAACTGTAGTGTTGGCAAGAAAAATGAAATGATAATTCACACACATATGGATGCAAAATAAATCCTCGAAATGAAACACGGCGCTGTTGGATTCTCGATTCCGATTGGTCAGAAGGTGTTGATTAATTTTCTATTACAGCAGCTTGGACAGCCATGCAGCAAGGAACGTAACTGATAACTCATTTCACAGATGTTCCACAACATTACACGTAACTATAAATGGATAAAAAGTATGACGTGTCATTCATGTGCTGTTAAAGGAGAATAATCAACATCAGGGTAGGAACAGTGAATCTGCTTCATCACCACAACACCCTGGCGCTGATTATTTTCCCATAACAGCATGCTCCTGTAGTGTTTTACTTCTTATTTCATCTGCGTTTATTCTCTTTTTTTGGAAAGAGCTGCATGTTTTATCCTCGCTGCTGGGAATCATCATATCCTCCTATAATTGAATTTCACACTTTTAAATAAATTAACTTCCCACTGCAACCAGAATAGACATGGGAACACCTCACACACACACTCTCACTGTCTCTCTCTCTCTCTGTCTCACACACACACACACACACACACACACACACACACACACTGAATTTACTGATCTTTGATTATTTTTGGGTTCTTGCCATTCTATGCCCTTTCTTGTCCCTGTTTCCTGTTTATTCTCTTCCCTTCTTTTCCATGTTTGCTGTGTGTGTGTGTGTGTGTGTGTGTGTGTGTGTGTGTGTGTGTATGTCAATGTGTGTGAGAGAAGACAGAATGTGTACTACTACAACAAGGCACCAGAGATGGGCATTTATTATTAGTGACATGAACTTTTGCATCACCAGCGGAAGAGATTCACTGATTCATTGATTTATTGACTCATTGATTCATTGATTCATTCTTTCCTTCACTTGTAAATTCATTCATCTTCAGTAAATGGTTTATCCTGATCAGGGCCGCAGTGGACCCAGAGCCTATTCTGCGAAAATTGTTATGTACAAACAAACAAATAGCGACAATTTGTTATGTTTATTTGTCATGTTTATTATCGGAATCGTAGCACATAGGAATTTAGAGGTATACTAGAAAAAAAATCCTTAAGGGTTCTTATCTTTCTAAAACGGTCCCACTTTCTAAAACACACTGTTCTACTTAGAACCTTTAAGGGTTCCTCTAAAAGAGGACAATTCGGTTTCTCCAATGACTTCTACAACATCTCCTAGGACTCGGATAGGGTCCTTACGACCCACGTTCCAGCCTTACGAGTCTGGATGGGATGCCAATACATCGTAACACACACTCAATCACATTTTGGGGGAAATTTATCTTAGTCAGTCCTTCAATCATGTCCAATCAGGAGGTTGGAGGAACCCGGAGAACCCAGATGAAACTGAAGGAGAAGCATGTGAAACTCCAGGAAGAGCTGGACAGACTAAAGGACTAAAGCACCGCCGCATTGCTCTCTTTAATTAAATCCCATTGCACCACTATCAGTAAGCAGTCAAATGGCATTGTGTGTACTGTAGGAAACCATTAACCAAAGTTTGCAGTCATTTATTTTTATTTTTTTAAGAAGCACACACACATCAGTCTCACAGCCACTAGTCCACCGGGGAAAATGGCAGAAAAAGAGTTCCCTGTTAATGAGAAATCTTCCAGCGCTTCACACCCTTCAGAAAAGTGCTTGGATTATGTGAACGCTGTGACCCTGTTGCTCTTTATGTTCACAAGTTACTCTCTGGGGTGCGATCTCCACTCGGAGACACGTCCATTAACTCTCATGTTGCCACACAAGCAGTGTGTAATTTGTGTCTGTGTGGAGGGGGTTGGAGGGGGAGTACAGTACACAGTACACAGTAACACAGTAACGTCACGTCTCTGACTGCTGCTGCCGTCTCACGTTTCAACTCCCAGAATCCTCAGCACATCACACACACACACACACACACACACACACACACACACACAAATTCACGATTATTCTAATAGCGCAGGAATAGTACTAAGAGGAGTGTGGAGGTCTCTGTACAGTGAATCCTTGGCACCTGTTCATTTCCTTTGATTACACACTAAATCATCCGTAAGTGAAATATACATCACACTCTGAACTGTCGATATTTCAGCCTAAACTGAAATATCTCATCACCTGACTTCACCCGTTTTTTTTTTTTTTTTTTTTAATATTCAGTTGACCTTCATGCAAGGATTTGTTTCGAACCTGTTTGTTTATAGACAGGAAGCAGGAAGCAGGAAGCAGGAAGCGCCTGCGTATCTTCGCTCTAGAAGCTTCTCACCGATACGTCCTGAAAGGTGGAGGAGCGATTTCCGGGTCACGTGCTGAAGGTGGTAGGAATGAAGATGAAGACACGAGAAGGCATCAGGTCGAGTTTTGGGAATCAGTCAGTCTGTGCGTGACCAGCTTCATCACCTGACCAAGTCACATGACTCCTATATCTGTTCACAGTGTCGACTAATGATTACTGTGTGTGGACAGAGGGTAAGTGTTAGAGGGACTTTATTGAGTGTGAAAGTGTGTGTGTGTGTGTTCAGAGAGTCTAGCTCAAGCAGTCTTTTCTGTGTGAGTCCAAAAGTTTGTTCTCTGCCACTGTTAAAGTTTTTTTTCTGAGGCTAGTTAAGTCTGTTTGTAGATCAGCCAGCCTGGTTTTGACCACCATTTTGGATTTATCTGCTCGAATACCCCATGATTTTTAAAAACCATCCTACACTTCCATCCAGATCTAACAGGTAATGATTTAAAATAAAGAGTACATTACATTAAAATAAAAAAATAATTTGTAACCAACAATGTTCATTTTAATTCCTTAACATTTATTCACTCCTGTGAAATATTTGGAATATCGCACAAATCATGTGCAACAGGAAGTTGCATCATCTGAAATTCCCGAAGGTCATACAAAGTAGAAAAGCTCGATGATTTTAAGCCGACGAGGTCACGTTGGTAGTACAATTTATTCCCTGTTCAAATTGTAGATCGAAATTAAATTCATTTGAAAAGATTAGTAAATTGTTAGAATTGTCCTGCCACCATTAGCACGGATGCTAGTTAACCATATTTTGTGTATTTGCTAATTCTTTTCTTTATTCTCTCTTCTTGCTGTTTCTTACGTAAGAGCCAGAAACAAGAAATTGTAAGAAATAAGAAATTGTTTGATGGGTTAAATGACACGGTTTCAGTTTGAGGTCTAAATGGCACAAAAGTCATGGAATCACTCGAATAAAATAGCTAGCTAACTAAAGCTAACTAGCGAGTACACCTCATTAGCAAGCTAGGTAAGCTGTGATGTTATATTAGCTAGCTCATTTTAATCCTGTCTTCAATAGCAATCTTAAAGAACCATAAACAGGAAGTAAATATTAGCTTGATAGTTTGCTCAGCCATGTTTTTCATCAAATTTCCAAAAAATATGGGGCGTCACAGACTGTCTACCTGGCGAGTTAGCTTCGTAGCACTTTTTTTTTTTTTTTTTTTTTTTGGGAAAATAAGAATACAGTGTAAGAAGTCAATATCTTATCTACATTTCATCTGTGTTTTCTTGATATTTTGTATTATGTTTCAGTTCTTTGTTAAGGATTTGTTATCATTATCAATGATGCCCTTTTTCTTGCAGTCTGTTTGCTGAACATCGTGACTGTCGTCATTTTCGGAGGTACGTCTCCAGCATCACTGGTCCTTATTGATTAAAAAAGGGGGAAGCTCGTAATGACTATTTCATCATATAACGTCATCTAAACCTTCCTCCAGTCCTCAAAACTTTGTTACTGGAACTAGCAGGTTATAGCAATCAAACTTCAGCAATCAAAAGCAGCTAACGTTTGTCAAAATCATGACGCACTCTTTTATTCAAAGCACACAACGCTTAAGCATCTGTCATTTGTCCATTTGTGTAATTTGTTCTTTGATCGGATGATGTATGGAAAAAAAAGATGCATTATGTGAAGTGGAGGATGTTAGCACCCTGAAGTGGATTATTTTCACATAACCGAGCAATCTGGAGCGTGATATTCCGCTTATTCCACACTGATTTGCCAACAATTACAGCGTTTTATTTATTAATGAACGACACGTCACACTTTTTAACAATTTATAGTTCGATTTAATGTTGTGTAACGTCCCCAAGACAAGTTAGTTCCTGTTCTCACTTACGCTAGAACAACGATCGCCGTTCCCTCGCTAGCCCTTTCCTCTCTCTCTCTCTCTCTCTCTCTCTCTCTCTCTCTCTCTCTCTCTCTCTTGCTCTCTCCTAACAAATAAAAAAAGTCACACATTAAAGATTATACGTTTTTCTTCGTTAAACAACATTAAAAAAAAAAAAAACTCTGTTTATTATTAGTCTTAGATTATGTGGAGTCCTTGTGTATGAGCTGTTGCCATGGAAACGATAACGTATTAGAACGAGCGCACTGACATCAACATGTCGCTCATGTTAAAGAATTGAGAATTCGGCTGCTCTGTGATGCAAGGAGAAAGAAATCCACCTCGTCGTACACGTGTGGCGTCTCGGTCGCCGATGATGACGTGTTCTGAGCGCATCGGCCAAGTCGGCCTCCTCAAACTAACCTGCTAGCGAAGAAGGAAATGTCGACGTGATGTGAAGAAGATGTAACCTTCTTTTTATTTCTTCTCCTTGAAAGAGAGGAACGGCTTCTGGCCCATTCACACCAAACCCTCATCTGTAATATTTTAAAGTAAGATTATTTGAAAGGAAAAGTTGCAGGCTCTCATGCTGTTCGATGGACTAAATCCATCCAAGCGTTCATTTTCATTAAGTCTCGCAGCGCATCAGATATCGTAATTACGGCCCATTATTACTGCCGTAATGGAGCTGTCTGAGTTTTACAGAGAAAAATATCACTGAATGCAACCGTTATGCCACTTTCAGTGCCGAGTGTTGACAGTTTCATTTTCGTATTGATTTAACGTTAAAGCTCTCCGTGTCTCTTAGGCCTTTTGAGATCTGAAACTACAAAAGTGATCAAATGAAAATAATAAAAATAATAATAATAATAGTAAGCTTTATTCGTGGAGTTTTTCATGCACGTTGCTCAGATTGCTCTGTAGTGATAAATTAAATGATAAAGTAATGGAATAGAATGCACAAGGATAAAATAAAAGAAGGGAGAATATAAGTACAGAAACAAGGTTATAGATAAAATGTACAGAAATATGAAATGAATTATTTAAAAGATGGAATAAACAGAATTATTTAATGTAAAGATCAGTTTAATTTTACATGAAATAATTTTAAAATTATTTATTTTAATTTAACAAAACTATACTACTGCTGCTGCTACTATTACTATTACTACTACTACTACTACTACTATTACTCCTGCTCCTACACTACTATTACTATTACTCCTGCTCCTACACTACTATTACTATTACTCCTGCTCCTACACTACTATTACTATTACTCCTGCTCCTACACTACTACTACTACTACTACTACTGGTACTCCTACTCCTACACTACTTCTACTAGTACTACTATTACTAATGCTCCTGCTACTACACTACTACTACCACCCTACTTCTACTAGTACTACTATTACTAATGCTCCTACACTACTACTACTACTACTATTACTCCTGCTCCTACACTACTACTACTACTGGTACTCCTACTCCTACACTACTTCTACCAGTACTACTATTACTAATGCTCCTACACTACTACTACTACTCCTACACTACTACTACTACTACTACTACTCCTACTCCTACACTACTTCTACTAGTACTACTATTACTACTACTACTACTACTACTACTACTACTATTATTACTCCTGCTCCTACACTACTACTACTACTAATGCTCCTGCTCCTACACTACTACTACTACTGGTACTCCTGCTCCTACACTACTACTACTACTACTACTACTACTGGTACTCCTACTCCTACACTACTTCTACTAGTACTACTATTACTCCTACTACTACTACTACTACTACTACTGGTACTCCTACTCCTAAACTACTTCTACTAATACTACTATTACTCCTTCTCCTACACTACTACTACTACTGGTACTATTACTCCTACTACTACTGGTACTCCATGAGGATGGGATGATTATGACCATGATGATAATGATGACGATGATGAGGATGCGATGATAATGACCATGATGACGGACTAGTACTACTACTGCTGCTATTCCTAGTACTCTTACTACTCCTACCCTACTACTACTACTACTACTAATAATAATAATAATATAAAAATGAAACTGTAAATATGAAAAGACATTAGGTACTTTCGATTAAATGTTAATGTTAATTAAATGCCAAATTAAATGTTGTTTTAAAATGCTTTATAAAGTATAGATAAATACTATAGGAAATACCCTCAATTAATTGCCAAATAAATAAAAGTAATGAAGGAAATGCTGCTCCTCGGTCTTGTGGAAAAGCCTGTGGTGTCTCCAGCTCTCGTGTTTCTCTCTCCCCGTCTCGGCGCTGAGATGTATTTCCATCAGGTCTTTTTCCTGCACACTGTTGTCATGCATTATTGATGTGGATCTTCCTCCTGGATGTCAGGACACACTCTTCTCTGGGCATGGCGTCTCTGTGAGGCTTGTTTTTCCTCAGCTGATACACGTTTACAACAAGTTAACAGCTCTCTTCCTCTTCCCAGTCCTAGCCAGTGTCAGCTAATGAGCTAGCTTAACTTGCTCTGTAGATTCGTTGTAGATTTATTGTGAGTACGAATGCAGGTGAATAAAGAGCAGTGGAACTCTGGGGATGTATGAGGAGGCTGTATGATAAAGCATTAGAATGAGTGTGTTAATATTAATATACATCTGTGTGCAGTTGCGTGACTGTCAGAGCTGATGTTATAGAAAACGAATCAACGCCAGATAACATTTCTGAATAAAAAATGACCAATCAGAATCCAGAATTCAACAGCACTGTGCTTTAATTTCTATTTATAAGCCATTGCATTTATTTCCAGTATGTTTGAGGTGTTTTTGAGTTGTACTGGTGAGCAACCAGTGTGTTACTAGCAGCGAACACAGAGTAAACGTATTTCAGCTTATGAATAACTTGTCACCTCGTTATGTCATTTTTTTAATGTCTTGCTTCATGTTCACGAAGGTTTTGGTTGATTCATGCTCCATGAGTATGAGCTTGCAGTGTTAGCCTTAGCTTTATCTGTTAGCAAACGAGAAAAAAGACGTCTTTTTAGTCATTTTGTTACCACACTTTGGAGAAATCACAACTGCAGACAATTGCACTAACACTTTGCTAACACCGGAATGGATTTAGCGCTTCATTTACAAACACTCTCTGACTGAATAATTCATGAAAACATTTTGCACAAAAAAAAAAAAAAAAAAATCCACGTTTTACATGTATTTATGCATTTATTGCGAGAGTTCAAGAAGTGCCATTAGACGTCAATTATAAGAGATTTTGTAGTAAACAACAGTTTAATTTTCGTTTCTCTGTGCAGTGAAATGTGCGGAAATTCGCGTGTGGTAATCAGAAAACACTGGATTATTCCTTTAATAAAACGGAGTAAACATTAGTAATAAAATTCGCTTTTTGGTTTTGAATTTTGCTTACAAATGTTATAAAAGAAGATAAATAAGAATGTAAAATCTAAGAAAGATAATCTTGAAAATAGTGTATGGTTTGTATTGATTGAGGTGTGTATGTGGTGGTGGTGGTGGTGGGGGGCAACTTTTATTAAAGCAACAACAACAACAACCACAACAAAACCCTTCCTTTTGGTTGCTGATGTGAAGGTTAGGGTTTGATTGAGGTGTAGCATAGCATTCATTAGCAGCTGTAATAATTATGTCAGTGGAAGGTCCTCACAAGGCTAGTAAAACCAATGTGTGTGTCTTTGAGACCTACAGCCGGGTGATAAAATGGTCTCTCAGGGTGAGTAGCCTGTAGTCATGGATGCCTGAAAGTTGTATGGTCTCTCTCTCTCTCACACACACACATACACACACACACACACACTGAGCCATTGACTCCTATGGGAGCAGTAAATCCTGAGCAAACAAAGTGCATTAAAGACTCGGACTTAACAAACAGCATGTAGATGAGCCGAGCGGCCGGTGTGTGTAAACCACATTATTTACTCTCCATCATTTCCTGCAGGAGTGAACACCCTCTGGAGCTTTACATTTAATAAATATAAAAATACAA
>CM074954.1:24760121-24770560 GCA_037577455.1 Pangasius macronema
TGGTTGCTGATGTGAAGGTTAGGGTTTGATTGAGGTGTAGCATAGCATTCATTAGCAGCTGTAATAATTATGTCAGTTGAAGGTCCTCACAAGGATAGTAAAACCAATGTGTGTGTCTTTGAGACCTACAGCCGGGTGATAAAATGGTCTTTCAGGGTGAGTAGCCTGTAGTCATGGTTGCCTGAAAGTTGTATGGTCTCTCTCTCTCTCTCTCTCTCTCTCTCTCTCTCTCTCTCTCTCTCTCTCTCTCTCTCTCTAACACACACACACACACACANCCTATGGGAGCAGTAAATCCTGAGCAAACAAAGTGCATTAAAGACTCGGACTTAACAAACAGCATGTAGATGAGCCGTGTGTCAACCGCATTATTTACTCTCCATCATTTCCTGCAGGAGTGAACACCCTCTGGAGCTTTACATTTAATAAATATAAAAATACAACGAATTCAGATTTGTAATTCGTGATACCAAGAGTCCAAAATTATACAGTATGGAAAAGAACGGATAAAAAAGGATAAAAAAAAGTTTGTTATTGCTTTCTTGTTTACTTAAGAGACTCGTGTATGAATTTGCTTATTTTAATTGTTTCTTAACCAAGCTAATCTAAAATGTAAATACTATAAGTAAGGAGATGAGTAGAAAGTAAGTAAAATAAAAAGTAGGTAAATGATTAAAAAAATGAGTAAAATGTGCACAAGTCCCCGTGTTACTAGTCGCTATAGAAATGGTAACAAGGCCATTAAGCGCTTTCTGACGATCAGTATCCAGAATTCCTCAGCACTTTTTGATTTGCAGCCCAAGACTCTGATATCCTGCACTCCGTCTTGGACTTGGGAAGCGTCTCTAGCTCGGAATGTATGTGCGCAGACATGACGTTCGTATGTGGGATGGCGTATTGTCATGCCGAGCTCCAGCGCGAACGAGGCACGATCGTGGTGTGTCGCTGGAGCGATAAAGACGAGCGCTGACTCCGAGTCAGCATCGTGACAGAAGTGAGATGAAAAACAATCTGCTTTTTCTTGTGTGGGCGGCTCTTTCGCATGAAACCTGCTGCATCAATCATTGTGTCCTCTTGCGTGTGTGTGTGTGTGTGTGTGTGTGTGGTTTTTCAGTAAGGAGATTTAATTAGGGATTCATTTCCTGAAGCCACACGTCACCGTGACATTTCTTTCGGCGGCTCTGCGACTTGCGACCGTATTCCCGGGTTAAAAGGTGGCTCTCTGGGCTGAAGGTGGACGGCTCCAAGTGACAGTGTGTTGCATGGGAAAGGAGGCGATAGTCAATCATTAAAGGTCATACGATGCACTGAAAACAGCCATCAACATGTTTAGTCGATGGTTTATGTGTGTTCCTGAAACATTAGTGCATTAATACCTATAGGAGCTATAGTTATAAGGAGTAACTGTGTAAATAATCCACGCAGGGGTGGTGTGATGCAGCACAACGCGGAGCGGAGTGCCGTCACCACCCTGAAGTGCATTATTTTTATATAACTGCACGGTCTTAAGTGCGTCATTCTGTTATACGACAGCAATTTGCCAAATATTACAATGATTAATTTAGTTATAAATGACATGTCATGTTGTGGAACATCCGAGAGACTACAGAAAGAATACTGCATTACAACATGTATTATGTTGCATTAATATTAACCCTGGACCTACTGTCCGAGCCGAGCTGTTATACAAAAACAATACACACCTCCTGACCAATCAGATTTCAGACTCCAGCCAGTCTGTGGTATAGGTACAGAGTAAATCACTCTGTGTCATGCTGTTATAGGAAAATAAGCAGTGACAGGGTGGTGTGATGAAGCCGTAATTACCCTGGGGTTCATTATTTTCCTACGACGGTACGTTCAGAAGGATTTTATTCCTCTCGTACCAGAGCAATTTGCCGACAGTTTAGTTTTTTTCCCCCCATTATTAATGAAACACACTTTTTATGTTTTATGTTTTACAATTAAATGTTCTAATAATACAAGTCATAATATGAGATGCAAAGTGTGAAACCATGTGAGGTTATCATATCTTTTAAAAAAAAAAAGTAATGATTCCTGCTTTATGTAGCGTTCTCTTTGCCACTTATGAATGTTACTGATGATAATCATCTTAAATGATCGTGCATAATTAATATTAATCCGAATTGAATGCAGATACAAAATGGCGGCTTTCCAAGCGGAAGATTTTCTCCATTTTTTTTTAAATTGCCGTATATGGCATCCCTTCTCAAACTGAGCCCTGTGTATGTGGCATATGGTACCTGGCACAACTCCTGTTACTGCCCACCGATATTTAATTGCTGTACATCACACCAGGGCATTGCAGCAACATTTGCTTTTTCATTAATGATTAAACATCATGGCTGGATGAGTGTGTTTATACCCTTCACTCGAGTCCCAGTTTTCAACGTGTTTAGGTATGTAATGTCTTTTAGGTAGGTAGCAGGAGAACTGCATCTATAAGTTCTTTTCAGCTCTAAAATTAATAGCCATGTTCAAGACTGAGCCAATGAAGGCTCTAAAAGATGGCATTGTAATTATTGCAATTAGCGTGAAGGTAGGAGGACAGATAGAACAGGAAAGAGAAACCAGAGAAG
The DNA here is from genome assembly GCA_037577455.1 of Pangasius macronema. Lineage (NCBI taxonomy): Eukaryota > Metazoa > Chordata > Actinopteri > Siluriformes > Pangasiidae > Pangasius > Pangasius macronema. The sequence goes on from CM074954.1 coordinate 24,762,722, forward strand.
CCCAGCAGCTGTGGAACACTGACACACACACACACACACACACACACACACACACACACACTGTTCATACTCCACCCTTTCATTTCTGACATAACATCTCTAGGATCCTGTTTGCACTGGGTCATTATATGTATTTTGAGTATCATCCTATAGATATGAGTCATATAAAAGCACAGGTGGAAATACTTCCAGTTATAGCATTTAAATACAATTAAATCACTTGACGTTCACGCGTCTTGTATTTAGAAAATATATGGATGAGATTTACACTTGGTTAGCCAAATTTTAATTGAACTGCTGAGTCTTGTGTTAATGTGCAAATCAGCTCATTATATTCAACCAACAACTTTGTGTTTCTCCTTTTTTATGTGTTTTATGCAAAAGATGGTTGCTACATCAAAAAAAAGTGGTTTTAATGTCTTTAATGTTTAATGATGATGATGTCTTGTGAAGGGTTTGGGTTATGATGTATTAGGTTGGGTTTGGGTTATGATGTGACGCAATAGGAGGGGTTTGGGTTATGATGTAATCCAATAGGAGGGGTTTGGGTTATGATGTAATCCAATAGGAGGGGTTTGGGTTATGATGTGACGCAATAGGAGGGGTTTGGGTTATGATGTAATGCATTAGGAGGGGTTTGGGTTATGATGTAATCCAATAGGAGGGGTTTGGGTTATGATGTAATCCAATAGGAGGGGTTTGGGTTATGATGTAATGTAATAGGAGGGGTTTGGTTTATGATGTAATGCAATAGGAGGGGTTTGGGTTATGATGTAACGCAATAGGAGGGGTTTGGGTTATGATGTAACGTAATAGGAGGGGTTTGGGTTATGATGTAACGTAATAGGAGGGGTTTGGGTTATGATGTGATGCAATAGGAGGGGTTCGGGTTATGATGTGATGTAATAGGATGGGTTCGGGTTATGATGTAATGTAATACACCGACTTCTAAAACATTTGGGTAATAAAATGTCTTGATTAAATTGCCCCTGACCTCCTGCAGACATTTGAGATTGGATTTAAATACGTTTTAAATGCACCTTGAATGCATTTCCACTCTGCCCTGGTTCTGGTATAACTCAGATACTTTAATATGCAAAAGACTGCAGATTTTGGCTGGATATTATATAATTTATTTGTTGACATGCAGCCACTGTGAGGCACCAACCCTTCTTTTTGAAATAAAACAACTAAAAATAAACATCACAGGATGCCGTAAATGTATTTGACTAAAATTGATCAGGATATAAGGTGCATAATCAAGTGATCAAGTGTAAATGTGGTCAAGAAACAGATGTGACAGGATTCTTGATGCAAAGAAGGAAGAGCATTAGCAGTCTCGCTGTCCTTTTCGCTGGCTGTGTGCGGGCGAATTGTGCCTTAGAGCAGGAAAATCTGGAGTGATATAATCTCGGCAGAATGGCTAGAGGAAATTTAATGGGAGACGGAGCAGTCTGGTGGAAAGACATGTCTAGTGGAATGCATTCATGATGACAGTGTGACCGTCGAGGTAATGAGCTACTTAGACATTAAGGAAATGAAGCTTTGATAATGCGCCTATTCTAAGAAAACCATGAACAGCGCATAGCACATGCTTATAGAGGAAAAGGGTGTGTGTGTGTGTGTGTGTGTGTGTGTGTGTGTGTGTTAAAACTTATCATTGTATCATCAAGGTCTGTGGTACTTTATGCCAGGTAGCACATACTGAGAGGCTTGTTTTCCTTTTCTTGTAGCAGAATAAAGCTCAACAAAACTATTTTTTTCAAACAAACACTTTGAAAATTTTATTTAAATATTGAAATGAGGTAATGGGTCAAATGGGATCATTTGCATAATTCCATAATTTTATAACTATAATGTCACCTAAAGTCAAAACTACTAAAACAAAAATCTGTCAAAGTCTGTCTTTACAGCCTGTGTACATGTGTGTGAAATGATGTAGAGCTTCTGAAGGCTGAAAATGGCTTTCTGGATGGAAAACAGGGCATAAACATATGGACAAATTGCCCATGAACATAAAATTGTGAATCATTATGTAATAAAAGGAACTGTCTGTGCAAGGAAATGAAGGAAATGCACTCTTCAGAACTGTCTGATGCAACATGTAAAGATATAACAGCTGCTAATCTAAAAATGTAAAATTACACCAAACTCTACATAATGATAAGAAGAGTGATTTTGGAACTGGGGATGATGCGGAGAACTTGGGCTGGAGGTCTGGGAGGTTTCTGTAGGGTGAGTTCACAGAACAAAAGCCACGTCCTCCATTAAAGACCCTCGGGTAGGGGTTGTGAGTAGAGGGTGAGGTGATGGGTGCCAAAACTTTTTCACAGTAAGGGAAAGAGGGAGATTGGAATTTATGAAACATGAACTAGGAAGAAGGCGGGGCTTCAGGTGTGATCTTTTTCCAGACTTAAGTTATTTCATGTATAAATAATTAAGTAAATGTTTGAACAATTTTAAATATACAGTATATAACTATCACACAACAAAGCTCCATACATCACTGGAAAGCATATGTTCTCCCAGTTTTTATGATTCCATGCTTTCTGTGTCTGAGTTACAAGGTTAATGAGTTATAAAATATAGAAAATAAGGTGAAATAATCTCCATAACTTCTGCTTGTTATCCTCTGGAGGTTAAACTGAAAAGCGACATGGCATCCAGCAGAATATTACCATCTATCCCTGTTGAATTTAGTCCATGCATGCCTGGGAATTGCAGAAATGTTGTCCACACACTGAAGAATTAAAAAACAAATTGCATTTCAACGTGATAATGATGGCGGTAATGTCAAACTCGACTTTGGTCATGACAGAAGACAACGAGCATCGTTGCTGTAATTCCCAAATCTCTCCAGACTGAAGAGGAATTTGTTTAGTGTGGTTAAAGCTGATGTTTTCCCTCCATTCATGTGCACTTATTCACTGCTGCTGCTTCTGACACTCGCGGGACTGAGATGTAAATGAACTGTGATTGCACACTGCTGCTGCGCTCCCGCTGTGGCCTTCACTAGCCCGGTGCTAAATCTCGGTTAGCGCGCTGGGTGACTTCACACCCATGGAAAAGGAAGATTATTACCATTTCCTGCAAAAGTAGCAGGTTTGTCTTGTCTTGTGAAGTGAAATGATCCGGGCTTGGAATTAACCTGACAGATCACCTGTTACTGTGTAATACATCGCCGGTTACTGTCCAAATTTGGTAGCCAGCCAATATTTTTGCTAGATAAAACCACCATTTTGCCACTTAAAATGCATCTGTATGCTTCTTACCTTTGTTAGATACAAACAAATCATATAGGTATGTATGTGTATGAACCTAAACCATGCTTTCTATACGAAGCAGTCAAACACGGAATTGAAATATCAAACTCAGAAACAGCATCACAGTTTCTGCTAGCACAAGTTCCGTGTGAAGCTCTCATGACATTTATACGGCAACAATTTCAAAAAGCAGATTGGAACCAAAAGTTCAGGGGCGTGGAGTCGGACCTGATCCAGCTCTTCCCACCTGGGCGGAGCTGAAGCAGAAGTCCACAGGGCGGAGTTGGGCCTGATCCGGTTCCTGCTACCTGGGCGGAATTGAAGCACTAGTCCAGGGGATGGAGTGGGATGGGATCCAGCTCCTCCTACATGGGAGGAGTCAAGCCAAAAGTCCAGGGGGTGGAGTCTGACATGATAGGCAGCTCCTTCTATCTGGGAGGAGCCAAACTATAAGTCCAGGATGTGGAGTTGGAACAGATTCAGCTCCTGCTGCCTGAGTGGAATTGACCGAAAATCCCAGTGGTGGAGACAGTTTAAAGTGTTTCAGGCCGGATCAATGTGTTTGTTGTTTCATGATCAACAGCGTCTCTTGGATCCGGTCCAACTCCACCCCGTGGACTTTTGGTTCTGCAGCAAAGGCTATCCGATGCTTTCCCTTATGCACACTACAGTGTGAAAATTGAGGGTGGATTAGTTCATATGGATGGAAAGGAAAACCGTATTCACCTGAGTTAGTGTGGACCAGGCCTGGGCGTTTATGTGGGCAGAGTTGATTAGGTGTCAGCAGTGTCCAGAAAAAGTCAGGAAGAAGCTGCTGCACTCTGTAGTAGGCTGTCACATAAACACAAGCGAGAGCAGCATGAGTGCTATCACCCTGCCTTTAACCTGAATGTGAGTTTTAGAAGGGTGGCATGAGTGTGTATGGCTTGGGGAAGTAGCAAGACAGCACGAGAGATACTGTTATAGATCTGGTGTTTCTGTTCAGTCTAAAATTGCAGTGTGTGTAGGTGAAAATTTATGCTAAAAAAGGAGCAGAGTGAGTCAGAAAGCCTGGTGAGAGTGTGAGCTGAAGCTGGATGTGGGCTGTTCTGCATCTCGAGTGTTTTTTGTGTCTTCTAGCTCTGCACTTGCTCGCACTAGGGTCCTTAATAAATATTTAGAGAGCGAGCGAAAGTCTCAGAGATCGAGAATGCCCAAATATAGGTCTTACACTTATTGGACGACTTAGTATATGTGGGCTCATTAAGTAAAGAATAAAACATTGTTTTTTTTTTCTTATAACAACACATTGTTGATTGTTTAAGTCCTCTTAACTGAAATTTGTCAACAGTGCCATTTTCTTTGTTTTAAATCTTTGATTAAAGAACATTTTCATACTTTTTATCCATTTACACTTACATCCAATGTTGTGGAAAGTCCAAGAAACAAGTCATTTCCTGTTATCACTTAGGTTATAGCAGCTTTAAACATTTGTTCCCTAAGAGAAACTCCTCTGTCTTATAAGCTTATATAGCTTTACTTGTGACTGTTACAAAAAAAGCGCTGACACTGGAGACTCCTTCCAAAAATGTTAAATACACATCTCCTCACAGCAAAAATTTTTTAGACAAAGATACCTCGAAGGTGGTATGTTCAGGGACACTTACTCGACAATGATATCTTTGTTATTTGTATTGAATGAGGGCATGAATATAAACCTGGGATTTATAGCTGCACTACTGTCTGAGCTGCTCTTATAGACAATGAACCAATATCTTCTGACCAGTCAGTAGAGCAGATGCAGCCCATGGTGAATCCGTGTCTCACCATGTCTCACTTTAAGTCAATATGTGTTATTGTTTCTGATCAAGGAAGCTCGGTACACACTGGCTCTGGCTTGGTCAATATGTTGACTCCAGTCAGTCAGACTAAATCTGTGCTTAACATGTAGCTGCGGGCGCTGAATTGATCCACTTGACCGAGGTGGCTTCCAGGTTTAATTGAAAAAAAAAAAAAAATACACCCAGGACCTTTGTGAATAACTGCAGAAATCAATATTTGCAGGATGCCTTCCCCATGAGCCGATTCAGAATAAGGTAAAAAAGATGCTAAAACAGTTTGCAGAAATCCTGCATTTTCAAACATACTATAAAAAAAACCCCCAAAGAGAAATCGCTTTGTTCCAGTAGAGCGACATTTTTGTCTTATTTTTCTAAAAAGTCTTTTACAATCTCCCGAAGTAGGCAGCATGTTTGGAAAGGATTAGCATGCCATGGCAAAACCCGGCAGATCAAAATGACACTTTGATTGAGGAGTACATTTGCAAATCTAGGTGAAGTTCTCGTCGTGTAACTCCCTGTCATATCTGTGCTCGGAGATGTCCCGAGGTCATCCCGCAGTCAACTGTTTATCTTGAGGTTGTTCCACGAGTCGTTCTGTGATGAAATAAACTAGCTCATGTAGAAAGGTCTCCGATTATGCAGCTGTCTTATGCAGCCTACTTGGTAGCCAGTCTGTTCTTTTATTCAGCAAACGGTAGTCTAGGAGCGTTTTCATGAAGATTCCACACCACATAGATCTTGCACTTCTCCATGAGTACTCCCTTAGGATTATGGGCGCAGGTTGAAAGGTAGTTAGACGGTAGGTGAGAATATGTGGTCTAATGGTGTAGAGAATGTAAATATAGCGTCGGGTGTGCTAGCACCTTAACTCTGACTCTAAGGCGAAAGGTGAGAGCAGCTAACAGAGTTCCATCCAAAGCCACACTGATATTTGTTTGGCTTTTCAGAGAATGTGACAACTCCTGAATTTTTTCCCTTGCTGAACAGGTAAGTTATTTCGGTTGTTCTCTAATTAGTTGAGAACTCCAATCACTGACTCTAATCAGCGCTGCATTGACACTAATCAGCACCGGCTCCTGTTACTGTGTCTCTGAGCACCTTGGCATGTTGGTATCTTTAGATTCAGGCCTATCTGCTCTGATATGTTTTCTAAGTAGAACAATGCACTTTTTTTATTGAATTAAGAGCGAGGTCAACAGTGCTGTAGTGTAATTACTTCACTTTGCGTGTTATAAATATGACTAGACTGAGACTGACTATCCCTTTATGAACCTGTGTCATATATTGGGTTGTTGTAGAAAGACGTATAGCAAATAGCATATATGTATAAGGCATTTTAATGCGCTACAACAACCCATGTGTTCAGCTTGGCCAACATTTCACTTCTGTCACTTCTTGCTGCCTCATCAAGGTATAAGCTGCATACACAGTCCTACATAGTTCCTTTTCTTTCATTTGATGGATGGGACATTTTGTCGCACTGTCTTGTCCGTCTGTGGCAACTCAAACTTGAGTTCTTGAGTTAACCGTCTGTAAGGCATGAGGTACAGGAACACCAGGGATGGAAAAGATCTCAGAACATACAGACACAGTTGAATGATGTCACAAAGGGCTAAATAGCCACGGTACCATGAGGAATTCCAGCGGTAACGTTTCAGTGATGCCGTGGGAGGAATGGAGGAGTCAACTGCATATTCATATACATAACATACTGCAAATATAATAACATGAAGACTGATATCAGTGAAGAAAGGCTCCCTTAGCTAGCCTAATTGTCCAAATTACTCCACAACGCAGTCGTGTAACTTATAGCGTCTTCCTGATCTGCTCTGCTCATCAGTAGCACTTCTAACATTTTTATTTAGACCTTCAAAGTACTCGTTACAGATCTCAAAGGTTTCAAGCAAAACGTCATAGCTGATTTGAAAGACAGTTCATATGTTAACATGTTCCCTCAGTAGCGAAAGTTACTTCTCACGTGAAAACATGACACTAACTTAATTTCATCATTAAAAAACTATCACTTTCAGTTCCATGTAAATAAATCCTGGAATGCAGGCGCTTCAAATCTGAGAGGTGCCGGATCCCTTTCTGGCATGATCCAGCATAAAAAGGGTTACATTTTAAGGGTTTGTTGTTGTAGTAGTTGGCGTGATTGTTGAGTGGTGACGTGACTGAAATGACCCACGCCACATGGCCCGAGTGTGGGCGAGCGTGGGCGGGAATGGACAGGAAACGTGAGGAACTCAGAATGAACAGTCTGTTTTGTTGGCCTTGTGTGTATGGAGCAAGACCTGATAACACATGGCTCTCGAGGACAGGCAGCAGTGGCCAAAAAGTGTGTGAAACTGTCAATGTGCTTCTGTATGTGTGTGTGTGTGTGTGTGTGTGTGTGTGTGTGGTCATTTGAAATAGGAGTAATGAAGTGCAGAAACATTTTCTTCAGGGAAAACTCCACCCTGAACGATGTGCATATTAATCTTTATAAGTAACGTGATCTTCAAAAATTGACTTTGTACATTTTTTGTATTTGTATTTTTATTTTGTTGCCTACATTGTTTCTACATTACCCACAATGCCATGAGACTGATCGCTGATAGTAGTGAGGTGGGATTTAGCCCCCGCTTCTATGTAGCGGTGCTTTAGTCCTTTAGACTGTCCAGCTCTCTCACCTCGTCATCAGGGCCAGTCGTGGCCTAATGGTCTGAGAGTCGGACTTGTAACCCGAAGGTGAACCTGAAGGTGGTGGGTTCGAG
>CM074954.1:24770568-24782307 GCA_037577455.1 Pangasius macronema
CTTGGATGGGTTAAATGCAGAGCACAAATTCTGAGTATGGGTCACCACACTTGGCCACAAAGTCACTTCACTTCATCTGTACACTCTGCTGAAAGAGATCAACTTCTGAAGCTTCAACTTTCAGGCTAATACCACCATCATGCTCGTCATCTCATTGCTAACTAGCCAAGCCGAGTCTCTGCACTGCATTCTTGGACTTTGACCAGAACACACATAAGGGGTTAATTAGGGTCTTATTAATTGTGTTATAAATCTCAAATTAGAAACTTCCAAAAAGTTTATTCACTATGTATTAATCTTATTCCATAAATGACTAATTATCACAATATTAATCATGATACCGCGCAGCAAGCACCTTGTTATTCAAACTATTGAGCGTGAAATAATAATTCACATCTTATTAGTTCTAATGCTCCAATGTTAGACCTTTAGGTTCAAGGTGGCGTCAGAGAACTGCAGCTTATGGCTTTAAGCGATTGTGATGTTTGGCTTTGAGATGGTCTGTGAATAAATAAATTAGCCTGTATGTCAATAAATATTAATATGAGCAATAAAAGGAAGTAACTGTGTAATAATCTAAACCATAAATTATGTTACCAAATGTTGAGTGGTAAAAAGACCACTTTATGTGTTCAGTCTAATGGTTAAGTCTAAACATAGAGTTTAATTTTTTGGAAACAAGCACCATTTCTGTGGTAAGACGAGTTCAGGACCACGGACAGCTCACACAGCTCTGATCAGGGGAAACTCTGGAGTTCAATTAGATTTGAGAGGTTTTTTTTCAGCATACTGAAAATTTTTAAATATATATATATATATATATATTAATGACATTCATTAGCTAGGTGAGCGTGCCCAAAAGGTGGCTGGAGTTGACCAAATTTACTCATTACGAATAGTAAATAGCAAATTGTGAACCATTGAATTTGGTCATGTGACTGATAAAAATAAGTAACGATTAAATAAATACACTCCATCTGTTAACAGCTGTTTTGTTTGTACCAATTATGTATATAGGTGACGTGGTGGCACAGCAGGTAGTGATGCTGCCTCACAGCTCAGGGGTCCCCGGTTTGATCCTGAGCTTACTCAGGGTTATTGTCTGTGTGGAATTTTGCATGTTCTCCCTGGGTCCATGTGGGTTCCTTCAGGTTCTCCAGTTTCCTCACACCTCTCAAATACACGCTGGTAGTTGGATTGGCGACTCTAAATTGCCCCTGCGCGCGAACATGGACGGTTCCCTGCGTAATCCCACCTCGCAATCAGTATTCCTGGGAAAGATTCAGGATAAAGAGCTTACTGAAGATGAGTGTTATACACGTGCATTCTGAGAATTGATGATTGACCCTCTGAAAGATGTAAAAGGATTTTCTTTCCTGCTTGAAATGATTGTTAGTGCCTCGAAAGGATTCTTCAAAATTCTAAAGGGTTCTCATTGATTAGCCACAATTTACAGCACCCCTGACAGCCTGAGTTCACTTTTTTTTTTTTTAGTCCTCGTAGTGCTCTTTATATCATAGCCTTTTGAGGATATATAATAATTTAATAGACTTTGATTTAAGCCCTTTGTATGATTGTTGCTAAATTTCTGTATGGGTTCTACTTGCAAGGATTCTTCCTGAAACCTGGCTTGTTATGGTTCTACATGTTCTACCAGAAGGACAACCCAAAGCGTGGAGTCGATGGAGTTTATATAGTAGTACAAACTGTATAAAAACTGTAGTGTACTGTAGATTTTGCAGTAATTGACTGGTAACTTGGGTTGCCAGTATTGTAATATTTACAGTACTATAATATCATATGTAGTATAAAACACGTAATCTAGTACATTTGCTCATTTGGCTGATGTTCATTTTGGATGCATCTGGGCTGGAGGTTAAGGGTGTTGTTGAAGGACCAACCGTGGCAGTTTGGCGGTGTTGGGATTTGAACACACAACCTTCTGCTCTGTAGCTCAAAGCCTTTAATTCAATCCTTCTGCCACTGAATTAACTCAATGTAAGTTTGTTGAGCTAGATGTGGAGTCTCAGTGGTTAAGGCTTTGCCTTACAGATCAGAAGGTCATGGTTGGGTTCTTCATCAACACCCTTAGCCTTCAGCTCAATCGTATCCAAATGAACAAACCACTGGATTATGTGTTCTTTTATACTATGTAAGATGTTATAGTACTTTACCGTAAATATGTTTAACAGTTGTTTACTGTAAATCTTTACAGTACAAGTTGCTACTTAATGCCAAATACGTACTCAGGGTACTCGAGGTAAAGATGTAGCCTTTCTGGTACCACGCCAGCGACTGGGAAAAGTACCGTTTGGTACCTTCATTTCTGAGAGTGTACAGTGTATGAATGAGGTAATGAATGCATGTTGTTCTAAAATGTAGATGGAAACATCAGCCAAACCAAAACACTTCCAGAAATAAAGGTACCACGCAGTACCATTAAGGGGACGCCCTTTCCATCTTTAATACGTATGAATCTTTTACCTGTGCGAGTGTGTGTGTTGCACCTTTAATAAGTTTTAATGAGACACTTTAATGGAACATCACTGGCCCTTAAGGTCCAATTATGTATTTTTTTTAAAGGTAATATATGACATTAAAGGTACTAAAAATGTTCCGTTAATGTTTCCACTCCAGCAACAAGGAGAAGTACTGTTTGGTACCTTTATTTCTGAGAGTGTAGAGTGTACTGATTAATGAGTTGCATGTGTGTCCTTTGAAAATGTAGATTAAAATCATACACTCTCAGAGATAAAGGTGCCAAACTTTACTTTTCAGATTTAGTACCTTTTAGTGTGGGAAGTTTTGTGTGTCGTCCCTTTTTAGAGCAAAGCTTTAAAAGGTACATCAGTGAGGCTTAAGGTCAAATTATTTACCTTCAGATGTTTTAAAGGTGTGGAGGAGGTACACACTGAGGGCGCCACCCAAGGACAAGGGAAAAGTACCTTTGGTACCTTTATTTCAGGGAGTGTAAAGTGTAGGGAGCGAGAGTTGAGCGTATGTTGTTCTAAAACGTAGATAAATAATGTCTAAAAACATTTTTACACACACACACAAACACACACTTTCTTTCGGATACCGAATACACCTTTAAATGGAGAGTTTGGCAGCGAGAGGAGGGGCGGAGCCGCGCACAGCACGAGTGTGTGTGTGTGTGTGTGTGCGTCGTGCGTCGCGCGTCGTGCGTGCGTGCGTGCGTCCGTGCGTGTGTGTGTGTGTGTGTGTGTGTGTGGAAATCTCGGGATCGCCCATCAGTCAGTGGCACCGGAGCTTCACACGGGTCCAAATCCCCCTTCACATCACCGCCGCGATTCCTCTTCCTGATGAAGTGAACCCAGAATAACAATAAAAAAAACAAATAAAAGGAAAGAAGGAAAGAAAAGAAAGAAAGAAAGAAACCATCCTTTCAGGAATCTCATGCGGATTATTATGCTTTGACATCTTTCCGGTGGAATCTGAGGTCAGTCGTTTGTCCTTTTGCTTCTTTTTTTATAGTGTATACACACACACACACACACACACACACACAGAGAGAGAGAGAGACGCGCGCGCGCGCTTGGAGACGCTTGAAGTTTCAGCGCTGAATTGTGGACGGATCTTTGACTCTTTTTGGTGACGCGGAAACGAAATGCGCGACGCGCGCAAACGAGTTGGCGAATAAGCACGAGCGCGCGGGTTACGAGTTCCTTGGTTAGCACGAGCGCACGATTCGAGTTGTAAATAAATGTTTGACTTGATTCGAGTGATTTTTTGAGGGTTCGTCATGTCATGTGAGCCGATTCCAAAGTGGAGGAGCGCTGTCTCTCTCTCTCTCTCTCTCTCTCTCTCTCTGTCACACACACACACACACACACACACACACACACACACACACACACACACACACACACACACACACACACACACCTCCGACTCGTGAGACACGGTAGGCACAAAATCCCAACCGTGCAGCTTGATCTATCCTGATATTCTCTGTACAGTATATAGTTCGAGTTTTTCCTGCTATAAAAAAAAAATCTGGATTTTTGTAATGCATCATGAGCCTATCATATAAAAGTACAGGATTTGTATTAATCACAACATAACAGCTGGTTAATATAAAAAAAAAAGAAAATTTTTGGTATTTATTCTAGTAAATAATATAATAATTAATATAAACCCATGACCCTGCCTTTATTAATACTCTTTATTAATAATTAATAAAAAAACAGGGCCTTGTCTAGTTATTAGCCTTCAATAAAATAAAATCAAATAAAATAATAAAATAAAACACAACCCTCTTTCAAAAGCATGAATGTCAGTGACGTGTCTGATGTTGAATATATTTTCTAATGTATTTATTTCTTAAATATTTATCTTCTTATTTATTTTATTTATTTATTGTAATCTCCAGAGTAGCCCGTGAATAATGAATATCTAAATCAGGTTTCAGTCTGGACTCCCGCCATACAGGAGCAGGTTCATGTAGAGACACACACACAAACACACACCGACACACTCAGCACTGAACCCCTGTCTGATGGCACACTCCTCTCATTCTTTCGTTTCAATCTCATTTAGGGGAATCTGATATAAATATTTCATTCCTGAGTGCTTACATTTGAGTTTATCAGCAGGCCGCGTTTAATAAAAACTCTGTGTAGAAATCAGAATTAAAGAAATACAAACGTTTTATTTTGGTTTATAAAATGCATTATTTATGAATTGAAATGATGGAAATAAACACACACATCTAAAGTACATAAGATAGAAATCTAGCACGAGATCCGAATTAAAGATTTTTTTTTTTTTAATGAAAATATTGTCGCCTAAACGACACCCGCAAATAGGTTTCTGCTCAAATGCGGCGTTGTTTCGTTCCGTGCTGCAAAATCAAACGTGTCAAAAATGTACACAGACACGTCTCTGTCAAATTCAGTGCAGTTTTTACTCCCTATTTTTTTTTTAAATAAAAAAAAAAAACATGCATTCGAGCGGCTTTTGGAAATAATCAGGCGTCGAGCAGAAGGGATTTTCTTTTCTTTTCTTTTCTTTCCTTTTTTTTTTCTTCACCTCCAAACCCTGCGGAGAAACGAGGCCCATTAAGCTGTAATCTCTCCACCACAGACTGAGCAGGATGCGGAGAAATGGGCTGGAGAGGAACATGTGATATTAGGCTATAAAAAGACAATAATAATGATAATAATAATAATAATAAAGATGATGATATAAAATAAAAAAAGCCGCAGTTTTGCTCTGATGGGCTTTTTGGTGCGGCTTTTATTATTATTATTATTATTATTATTATTATTATTATTATTATTATTATTATTAGAACAAAATAAAAGGAAGGCGTGTCTGATATTTTTTTTCGATATGATTAAATTCTTCGTTCTTGCCAGCGCTGGGATTTTATTATTAATATCCATAATCACGTCCTGATGAACTGAAACGCGACTTCGGCGTTACGCAGTGACCTCTAAAAAACACCCGTCCTCTCCTTTTCTCCACCATTTCACCAAACACGAGCGATGTCCTGTATTTGTGAGATGTTCTTTTTCATCCAGGTTGTCGTGTAGAATAAGGAGAGGTGTTTAAAACTTATTTCATCAAGATGCATTTTATTTGTTTCTTTCTGCCTTATTTTATTTTTTTTGCGCAGAAAAGCCGACACGCTCGAAATCGTCCTGATATGTCGCACCGCTTTTTATATTCAAATGGAATTTGAGTGTGTGTGTGTGTGTGTGTGTGTGTGTTTAAAATGCGACTTTACACTCATGCGACATGTATGCTTTTTCTCTTTCCCTGTGTGTAAAAAAGCAGGGAAATTAAGACCCCCCTCCCTCCCCAACTCCCCTCTCCGACTGGTGCATTTGAACCATTTTAATGCAGACAGAATTTTCCCCTCATTTCAAACGTCTTCCGAAGGAACTGAGGTGGATTTTTTTTGGTGATCAGAGACAAATGCGGCTCATGATGACGTCTCAAGATGATTTTTGTTTCAAGATCAGACTCTACAAATGCATTAGATGTTATTTTTTTAAAAAGAAATCCAATGATGTGTGATTTTATGTTAAAAGCAATTCAGTCATAAAAATGAATAAATGAATGCTGCAGACTGTCACAGAGAAAAGGGGGAAAAAAAAGAAAAGAAAAGGAAAATGTTGTGTAATGTTCTGGCTGTAAAAAAAAAAAAAAAAAAACACACAACGACCGCAGTGTGACGTGATGTTTTTGTCGTTTTGGCTACACACACACACCCAACACCACTGGCACCTTTTACCACAGTGGTGCAAGCGTAGCACGAGGTGAGCGTGTTAATCCGGCGTTAATGATTTCGAGCTGATGGTCTGATGGTGTGTGTCTTTTGGAGAGGGAGGCGGTGGTGCATTTGGAGGGTGATGTAATGCAGGAGGTGATTGGCGCAGAGGGCTGCAGTGGGCTCGGTGGTGATGCTGGCGGTGTCTCAATCTCTGCGTTTTTTTTTTTTTTGTCTGGGAAATCCTCATTGGGTGCAGGTAGGCGCCCTAGAACTTCCTCCGACCATCGACCGGAAGCGCAGGGACGAGGAAGGAATGTGATGTGTGTGAACGTTTATCGTTGAGGTCATCCTTCCTGACCGCGCATTACCGCCCAGTTCTAATTTTGGAGCGCTGTTTGTCGCTTGGGCGTGTGATGAACGGGCAGAGCCGCTGTCATTAATGGAGCTCGGGTTGCTCATCATCGTTCATCCTCCCCTTTCAATCACCTCCTTGAAGTGGATCTAAACGCATGACCTTTTTTTCCGTTTTTTTGTGTGTGTGGTGGCGTGTGACGTAGTCACTGGGGCACGACGTTCACATATCAATGAGGACAATGATGTGTGCAATTTAGCCTTTTCACCTCCCTCCTCCTCCTCCACCTCCTCCTCCTCCTCTACACAGACTACAGGCCCTTGACAAAACACACACACACACACACACACACACACACACTCACACACACACGAGTACATTTTGAGGTGTGGGCACGAGCCAGCATGGAGAATGTGTCATTAGCAGTCAGGCTCGCTCGCTGGCTTTGCTCTCCTGGCCTGCTCACCAGGCAGCTGTGTGTTTGTACGCATTGTGTTTCTGCTTCATCGCAANGCACGACGTTCACATATCAATGAGGACAATGATGTGTGCAATTTAGCCTTTTCACCTCCCTCCTCCTCCTCCACCTCGCTGGCTTTGCTCTCCTGGCCTGCTCACCAGGCAGCTGTGTGTTTGTACGCATTGTGTTTCTGCTTCATCGCAATTGTGTGGCTCCACAAAAACTATTGTCCAGCCGTACCTGCTACCTGCGCTCCCGGCAGCCGCGCAGGAAATATTAGACGCCTATTAGGTTACACCTCACATGCTGCTATGTAATCCGAGCCTGTTCATCTTTGTGGACTCATGTTAGAAGAAAGCAGGTGCTGCTTTTTTTTTTTCAGACGCACCGAGAGTCCTACAAAATGCAGGCTGAAAAACAGAAAAGGGTTACGCTCAAGACAGCTTAATAAATGCTGTAGATTATTACTAATAAGCAGTGTGTTTTATACTGCATTACGAAACCCAGTATCCCAGCTACTAACCCAAGTCATCATTCATTAGTGCCATTGTTCAGTATGAGTGGATTAACTTCTATTAAAACATATAATTTAAAAAATTAATGTATAGAGATATTTTACAAAATGCAATAAAAGACTATAAATCACTAGATGTCACTTATATATATATATGAGATCAAATATTAACTATTACTGATTGTGTATACTTTTTGTTTTAGCTTATATTAAAACATAGATTTTTTTTTTTTATATATATATATTAAGATTTTTTTTTAAAATCAGATTCACAACATAAACAAGGACCTGCACTACAGCATCCTCAGCTGTGACTTATTTATAAATATATTTGCATTTTTCTAGCTTCTGTTCAAATGTCTGGTATACATTCTACTTACAGAGCTAATTTAAATAAATATATATATATATGTTAAAATATATATTAAAGAGGTATTTAAAAATGTAAAATAAATGCAGTGCTTTGCATGGAATATAAGGCCATTGCTTATTTTTATACTCGTATAAAAAAAGTTATTGTTTCCGTCAGTGCATTCTGCTTCCATTATTTTCTCAACATGACGTCTATTTACCCGAAATTGCGACATGACCACCTACACCCGCTCTCATATTAACTCCATTAAATGGGTGGTCTACTCCGATAACGCAGGAAGTCTTTGGCACGTGTGAGGAATAAAAACAGTGAAGGACATGAATTGAATGAATCTGTTATCTGAATAAGTTTGAATGATTTAATGCATTAATGCCGTAATGGCACCTGATTACTTAAGAGCAAGTTAGATTTAAGATCCGGATTCGTTTTGATTAAAGGTTTTTTTTCTGAAATGTAATGCTTTTTTGTTTTGACAGCTCGAACCCTGGGAATACGCTCACTACGCTGGACCACGTTACCCACAAGTCACCATGAACGCGCTTTCCTCTAAGGTTAAAAAGCGACCATAGCGGGACTGGAGTTTTTCATTCAGAGGCGAATCTTTTTTGTGAGGAAAACCCCGCCTCCTGATTTTATTTCACAAATCTGTGCCGTCATTTGTGACAAATAAAACTGTCTCCTGACAGAGATCAGACTGTTCAACAAAACTGGCCTTATGACTGTTACTTAAGACTGTTCTCCCTCTCTACTGTCCTCCCTTCACTTTTTAAGGATTTTACCTTCTGTACTCTTTGGCGTCCCGTCTAAAAGATCTTTTACGCGTACAGTGGGATGTACTTTGGATATACGGACCTTTGAACCAAAGCTATTTTTTTTCAAATGCTTTCCTATTGCACAGGATTATAAACCCCCCCTCCCCCCCTCCCCCAAAATATCCAGCACTTTCACGATGACTCTGCTCAGATACCCGGTCCAGCTGCAGCTGCTGCTCAGTACTGTGCTCGGCTCTTGTTTGGGTTTGGAGTTCCCGGGAGCGCGAGGACAGTGGGCCCGTTTTCTCCGCTGGGACGCCAGCACCAGAAGTGACCTCAGCTTCCGGGTCAAAACGGACGCGTCCACCTCACTGGTCTTGTACTTCGACGACGGTGGCTACTGCGACTTCCTGCAGCTGATGGTGGTGGAGGGCAAGCTGCAGCTTCGGTTCAGCATCGACTGCGCTGAGACCACGCTGGTTTCGGGTAAACGGGTCAACGACAGCAGCTGGCACTCGGTCACCGTGAGCAGGTCCAATCTGAGGACGGTGCTGAGCGTGGACGGAGACAGCAAGGCCGACGAGGTGCGACCTCAGAGGCAGTACATGAAGATTGTTAGTGACCTCTTCCTGGGCGGAGTCCCCCAGGACATTCGCACCTCGGCCCTGACCTTACCCACCGCCAAGGACCTGCCGCCTTTTAAAGGAGTTATCAGGGACCTGAAATACGGCAACAAGGAGCCTACACTACTCAGCAGCCAGAAGGTCCGAATGGACACGGAGGGTGTCTGCACCGAGAACCCGTGTGAGAACGGAGGGATTTGCGCCCTCATGGATGGGGAACCGCAATGCGATTGTTCCAAGACGGAGTACATTGGCCGATTCTGCAGCGAAGGTAAAGCGTCGTAGATCCTACAAACGTGTATGCTCAGTTATTCATGCTAATTTAATATAGCTTTCATGTAGTAGCCACGTAGTGTGACGTGAACTCACCTAAATCACGTAGAGCAGTGAGGTAAGGTTTGGTAAAACAATGTGAAAGTCTTTAATTCTATGGTCTGGTATGAAACCTTGTCACTGGCGTGGTACCATCAACCAAGTACCTTTACTGTGTATCTTTTACCTGGGAAGTACCTTTAAGCTACATCAGTGGTCCTTAAGCTCCAGTGACATTAATTAAATGTTTTCTCAAGGTACATTCCATTCACGTTCTCATGTAACACCACACCAGAAACAAGGGAAAGTACAGTTTGCTAGCTTTATTTCTAAGAGTGTAAAGTGTATTTCATTTCGTAGATGTGTTTTTAAAATCAACATTAACAATGTCGCAGGTCGTCTTACAGAAAATCCTCCTCCTGACGTCCTCCTGAGAACGCTCATAAGGCGGAAGGCGTCTCTCTGATTTTATTTATTGAGAATTTATCGTGAATTTATTCATTCACAACCATCTCTTTTTTCTTTTTTTTTTCATGTGATGTACAAGGTTTTAATATGGCATTCTTGTAGAGCTTGCATTTTCTACAGGATTAGAAGCTCGTCTAAATCTGTTTCTGAAGACTTTATTATTTTTTTCTTTTGTTTTTGCAACTCCACACAAACACATAGTAGTAAGGACCACATCGGTAAAATCTAAGAGACCCCTAAAGTTCCACCGACCTGGCCATTTCACAGCTTTATGCTCTGGTGTTGCTGGTTCAATACAACATGATTTTTTTTGTTCTTCTTTCATTCAAGCAGATCATTTTCATGAAGGTCGTTCATGATGTTGTACTTGAATTCATGACTGACATTTGGGAGTGAGGAAATAACCACTGGATGACCAATGCTTCAGTGTGTTTTGATGTACATCTGTTCAGTGTGTAATATTGACAAGAAACAAATAATGATTTTTCAAGTTTTCCTTAAAGCACCTTTACATCCTGGTGCATGATCCCACCAATGCAAGGTACCTAAAGAGTTGGTTGATTTGATTTATTTTATTTCTGAATTGTTCTTTTGTTGTGCTGTATTGCTATTATACATAGATAGATCTATCCTTTGAACACTACAATGCTTTTGTTAGATGTGTTTTTTTTAATTAAATATGAAATCATGTCTCTTTTGAAATGCTGACTGAAATGAATGAATTCCGCTAAGCAATGGTTAAAAAAAAAAAAGAGGGACGAAGCTTTTTTCTTAAAGACTGAAGCGTTTCATTTGGGCGGGTGATGAATGGGGAGTGTGCCGTGCCATGTTGGTAGTTCTCCTCACTGCAGACACAAACCTCTCCAGCGCTGCCTGGAACACAAAATGGCTGAATACCGATTATGCTTTGTTTAAGCGATTTTGGTCAACGTGGAAGCATTGTGTCCAATGTCGTAACTGTTCACCACATGTGGGAGTCTGCATGCGGTTTTGGATAAGAGAGAGCATCTTTTGTCTCGTTTTGTCGCTATCTATGTATAGCAGTGCTCCAGCAGAGATTATATCCACTACGGTGCTGGCAGCCGAGTCGCTCCTACGGGCGCTAGGCTCAAATTTATAGTCGGTGGGGGGGTGGGCAGGGAAAGGGGGGGGCGAGCAGAATTTTAGCCTTGATTTATTGTTGTTGTTCCTCTCCATCTTGTTTGGCTGGCAGGGTTCTGCGGTCCACTGATACGAGCCCGTGCTAGTAAAAGCAGCTCTGATTTCTCCGAAGCCTGAGAAAGAGTGCAGACCATCATAAAAGAATAAATAACCTAATTTACGGGACCGAGCGCAATTTATATGGATCCACTGGGGAGCCGGGATGCTTTTAAAAACTCTGCCCTCTGGCCTAAAGAGATCGCATCACATTTTGCTCACTTTTCAGTTATTCAAATATGGATGGGTTTAATGTATGATAAAAAAAATCGAATCATTAGGTATTTAGAAACTCTCTTTAACGCTTTGCATAGGTCCTGCATCCATAAGGCATCATAAATGCATTAATAACAGTTATATAGTGCCATAGTACTTTATAATTCCAGGTATAATTACTTGTATAACACACAAGGAAAAAAAGATGATTTGGTAGCACTTCCCATGAAT
>CM074954.1:24792579-24806416 GCA_037577455.1 Pangasius macronema
TCCTAATCCTGTCCAACCTCGTCACTCCCAAAGAGAACCTCAACATCTTCAGCTCTGCTACCTCTAGCTCTGACTCAGTGCCACTGTCTCTAAACCATACAGCATGGCCGCTCTCACCACTGTCTTGTCCACACGAATCAATGTAATGTATTTATTAAAGTGAAAGATTTGTATAGTTCTGTAATTTTTAGCATTTTGGGGAAAAGAACAGTCTTCGCTAATTGATTGACGTAAGATCAAGCGAGGAGCTAGCCTGACAGAACTGGAGGCACATTCAATACGCTTCTGTATTTGGACCAGCTATCCTCTGTGGACATGTACAGTGTGTGTGTGTGTGTGTGTGTGTGTATGAGAGAGAGAGAGAGAGAGAGTGTGTGTGTGTAAGTGACACCGAGAGAGCTTTCTTCCACTAAGTAATAGTGTGTGGTCAGTGCAATCCATGGCAGTCAGACACTTCTGTAAATTCCCCCTGATGTATTAGTGCTTATTTGCCAGCGCTGCATCAGCGGCCTTGTCATATTGTACATATTGTAGTCTCCAGTCTCTCCTCTCGCTCCCTGCGCTTAATCCCTCAACACGAGTGCACACATTATTACAAATCAGCCCGGCTGTCTGCGGGGGCTTCCAGTTAGGAATCCATTTGCATTTCAGCTGCGGCGCTGAAAAACGCTGCTAAAAATGTTTATTCATCCACCGTCACTTTCGCTGCCACACCTTTTTTTTCTCCCCCTCTCCGTTGTTCTCACCTGTCAGATGCTGTGTGCGTTCTCTGCCTTGTGAGATTCCTTCCTTTTCTTTTCTTTTCTTTCTTTTCTTTTTGTCCTTGTGAATCAACACGGAAAGCCTCAGCTTTCCCCGTCTGAGGGCTGTTTAATCCGAAAAAAAGGATGCTGATAAAAAAACAAAACAAAACAAACAAAAACAGATGCTTCTAGTTCTTTGTGATTGATGTCTAAAGAAAAATTTGTCCAAGGTGCGCGATTATAGGAAAGTAATCAACCATGGGGTGGTGTGGCGAAACATAGCAGATTATTTTCCTGTAGCAGCAAGTGTTTTATCCCTCCTATACCTGAGAATAAAGATTTGCCAAAGATAACAGTTTTTTTATTTGTATTATTTTATTTTTATTCATTTATAGTTACGTTTAATGTTGTGGAATGCTCTCAATCATTCCCTTACCAGCCACTCATTTTCTCTTTCTCTTGAAGTTCAGGAGATTAAACAAAATGCGGTCATGTTACTGCAGAAATCTGAAAGTCCACCATCTTAAAGACTATTAAAAAAAAAAAAAAGAGCAAACTGCATGTGAGATTAGTTGGTGAAGTCGAGGATGAAAGACAGAGGAAAATAGTGAGTACGTCTTTTTAAAAAATGCGTACAATGGGTGTCGGTGCTGATCTTGCTGTGTATGCTAATATTCCTTTACACACAGCCGCCATGTTCACGACCTGAAGGAAGCAAAACTGTCGTTCTGACGCTCCTCAGGTTTTTCTAGACATTTCCGTAGCTGATCTTTGAGACAGTAGCTGTGGAGAAAAAGGAACATGGTAGATCATGGCGAGACTGATGAACTCACATCCCGGATAATGAATTGCAGACATTATGCAAATAGCATGCTAATTATCTAATCAGATTTGATTCCATTAACGATGGGACCGGCTCGGTAACCTTGAGCAGGCCCTGATAATCAAGCGCTGATCATCTCTCTTGTCGCTTTTCTTTTTTATTTCGCTCTCTCCTTTTCTCTATCTTTGAGGACAGAACTCCCAAAATCCCACTGGCTATTTGTCCTAGACACGGTTTTTTATTTAGAGCGTCTTAAGAAGAACAATAGTATTGAACGGTACGTTCTCTGGAGATGATCTTAATTGCTTCATACTAATTTGTATTTACTAGCTAATGATAATTATGGAAACTAATCACCGTGATCAAAGAGGATTTTTTTTTTTGGGGAGTGAAATAGACAGTGAGGTCTCACAAGGTTTCGATAAACTTCAGAAGTCCGGATCATTATACATTTAATATCTTTTAAATATAATCCATTTTAAAAAAATATGTGATACTTTTGCAACTATCTCATTCAAGCTAATAGACAGTTATACCAGGGCTACAAGGCTAATTTATCAAGGGAAGCTAATAGCCACCAGTTTAGCGTCACGTCAAATCTCAAACACACTCGATTGCGTATGACACATGTATCTAAAAATGGACAAAAATGACCTTGTGAATCATACGTTAGAATTTACAATGTAAAATTTTACTAAACTATTTCTGCTAGAACCTTGACGGCAGCCATCTTGGCTCGCGGTGGTTTAATTTGAAGAAAAATTCAGGACTGGAAAGACTCCTTTTGTATTTGTGAATCATAAACAATGCAAAAAAATAAAAAATGTGCTATGATCAGAGGTTTAAATGTGAGAAAGTGCTATCGTGCCATCGCTAGTATTTACTATATGCTATATTTACTGCTACAGTTTATAGTGTGAAAAACTGATACACCGGAAGAGAGGAAATATTTGGGATGTTTTTCCAACACTGGATCCGGAAGGTCTGTGTCCTGGGATGTGTCATGGCATCTAATCCCCCTCCTCCTCCTCCTCATCCTCGTCCTCGTCAGAGCTAGCACTCGTGCTCATTAGCATAGCTTCCAGAGACTCGACTCGCTGAAGAGAGCGCTCTCTGAGAGGGAGGTGCCAAACGCCGTGTGCGAGACTGAGATAATGAAATCTTTATCACATGTTCGGGAAGCCTGTAATTCCATTTGCTCTTTTAATCCCTGACTCGCTTTGTTTTGCCGTCACTCAGCAAACAGGGCGACGTGAAGGTGGCTCCTCGCCAAACTGTGAAGTGCAAACGTTTGCACGTGTGACACACAAGTCAAAAGGGGTGTAAAGGAAACACAAGGAATCACTGGAACTGTAGCTAACACTTCCTATGAGGGCCATAACTACAGTATAATAATCCATGAATAAGGCATATTATACATACATAAGGCTTTCTCTCTCTCTCTCTCTCTCTCTCTCTCTCTCTCTATCTCTCTCTCTCTTACATATATATAAAATTTAATTATTTGAATTTGCAATATTTGTAAATAATTCTAATAGTGATTAAACTGATGGTAATTACGATATTACATTTCTTGCACTGTTAAATTTCATTACATTAACAATTAATTATGGGCAATAAACAGTGCTAAAGGGTGTAATGTGCAATTAAAACAATGTATACAATGCCTTATTAATGCATTATAACAGGTTATGAACATGTTCATAAATGATTATGTACAGTACATGGCCATCCTCGAAGGTGTTATTTTATATTTCAGTATATTACAGTATATTTTACTATACAGATGATAATATAAACAAGATATTTCCAGAAACACACCTGAATGTTTTCATACGTGCTTCCACAAATTTAATACCTGCCCTTCAGTTCTATTACTTTCGTGCTGCATGTGCTAAATAAATCTAATCTAATCTAATTATCACGGAAATAACAAAAATACAGCATAAGCAACAAGTTAGCACCAGAATCACTAAATACATCACAAATATTTCAGTATAAATATATTTAATGTGTTTCAGAGATTTTTAAATATGGGGGGTGGGAAATTTTTTTCGAATATTTATATATAAATATTCTATTTGTTCCATAATATAATTTAGGCGATGATGATGGTGATGATGATGATGATGCTGGTGATGATGATGGTGGTGGTGATGTTCTGCCCCAAAAGAACCCAGAATCTGGCCCAGAAATAAGCCCCGCCCCCATCACAAGTAACTCACAAGGTATACAAAGATCCTGCACCCTAATTGAGTAAGAAGAAATGTGACGTGAGGTTGCGAGGCTGCGAGGTTGCGAGGCTGCGAGGTTGTGAGGTTGTGAAGCTGTGAGGTTGCGAGGCTGTGAGGTTGCAAGGTTGTGAGGCTGTGAGGTTGTGAGGCTGTGAGGTTGCGAGGTTGTGAGGCTGTGAGGTTGTGAGGCTGCAATGCTGCGAGGCTGCAAGGCTGTGAGGTTGCGATCCTGCGAGGTTGTGAGGTTGCGATCCTGCGAGGTTGTGAGGTTGCAAGGCTGTGAGATTGTCGGACTGTGTGGTTGTGAGGCTGTGAAGCTGTGAGGTTGTGAGGTTGCAAGGTTGCGATGTTGTATGCTGGGTGTCCTAGACCTCTTCAGGCCTCATCAGTGCATCAGCTGCTCTTGCCTGTTCTCGTATGAACGATGGTGCTGAACGAGTCGTGTGCTGATCAGCGGCACCACGTTGCCACTCGTGTAATCAGGACAGACAGCACAGGGTGCCCTCCATCCCAATTATCCTCATCATGCTCTATTCTGTGCTTCCCGCTGTAACTGAGACAACGCAAATAAACCCCGCCTCCTGCCTCGGACATCCAATCGAAGCCTGAAGCTTGCGTCCCAACCCCCAAAGCCTAAAGCCTGGAAAAAGCCCACTCTCAGACACAAACACACACAGGGCTCATGATTGCCTCCATTTCCTTGAGGCACGGCTGACAAATTCAGCTACTGTACACACAGGTTCCTTTTTTACTGCCCCCGAGGGAACAAGTGCCATTTGATTATGACTAAATGTGATTCTTGTCCCTCCCCGAGTGTACTGTGGCAGTCTTTTGTCTCAGGGGACATGATGGGGACGAGGGCAGGCGGGGGAAGTGGGGGGGCGAGGAGGATGAGGGGGATGAGGGAGACTCCCTGATTGCAGCAGTCTGGCTTGACTTGAAAGCTGCCAAATGAACAGCAAACTGATAATTATTGGCTCAAATAGGCAATCAGCAGGCCGTGTGTGTGTGTGTGTGTGTGTGTGTGTGTAGCCAATCAAATGTCACCCTCTTCCAGAAAGGGTCTGGTTATCATGTAACACACAAATGAAGCTGGTGTTTATGAAGTGAAAGCAATCACGACAAATACAGTCTTGCAAATTTGGAACAAAATTCGTTTTTTTTTTTTTGTTTTTTTTTAAAATAAAATAATCTTAAGCATGCCCTCAAAATATTGTTGAGTTTCGGTCACAGTTTAGCCTACAGTCTCTAATCTTATTCTAGAATGAACTAGAACAAACTCTTAGTCTATAATGAACTATAACCACGTTCTTAATGTGTCACAATGCATTCATAAGGCTTTGTAGACTTATAGTAACAGTATATTAGTGTATATGTGTATTATAAGGAGTATCTGTAACACATGAGAACAAACTCATTCCCACGTTGCATAGTGCATTATGCTTAATCAGAGTCATTGGGTTTTCATCAGAAAATAAAACAACTTATAAGGCATTATAATTAGGTTATAATGTTATATATCTGTCAATACCCTTCCTCACATACAGATACATATGATGGGTATAAAATGCCTTATAAGATGTTATGTATGTATACATATGACTATATATATATATATATATATATATTGCTTAGATTTTGCATTTGCTAGATTGTATTCAGTGTCTTTGGCCAGTGTGAGTAAAAGACGCTTAATTGAAAAGGTCCTCAATCCATAAAACCTGCCACTTCAGCCTGGATGACAGAGCAAGAGAGTAAAAATGTGAAACCTGTGATGATCTAGAGCAGAGTCTGGGTTAATAGATCTACCGAGTGAATTGTGGCAGGCTTTTAATGCTTTTAATACACGAACAGAGCTGCATTAACGCGGATTAACTCAGCCTCAACCCACGGCTGTTTACTCTGATCCCTTAAATCTCAGACGACCCTCTGGAGGTTTGTCCTCGCCCGTTTTCTCCACTTTTCTGATCCAATCATGAATACCGATGGACCACTTCCTCTCCCTCCTTCACCTCCTCCATCCAAACCTGCAGCGCGCCCACTTTTGTTTCTATTAAACCTCTCGACAGCCAAACCGAGTCCCGAGCCAAAATGGAAAAGCAGTGATGAGAATATATATATATATATATTTTTTTTTTCTCAGTAAGGTGAATAGGAAAGTGTCATGGCTTCGTACTGATATCATTTGAAAAATGTCATGCTTGTGTAATGGGAATTGATTCAGAAATGACACGACTTGTCTTTATGACATCCACAATGTAGAAGCCGTTACATAAGAGACATAATGGAGCTCTCTGCTTCTGCTTCTGCTTCTGCTTTTTTTTTTTTTTTAACCCGAAAAAAAGAGAGCAAGAAATGAGAAGTGTTATTTATAAACCTACAGTCAAATATGTGTGTGATTTTATTTTTATTTATAAATCAAATGGTATTATTATTATTATTATTATTAATTGAAATTAAGGGGGTGGGGGATCATGTTAGGTAACCATAGGATGTATTTACAATATACAGTAGCTTACAATATACAATAGCTTATATATGATTCTGGTCATTCACACCTAGGAGCCAATCCAGCGTGCTTTTGGTAGTTGGGAGAAAACTGGAGAACCCAGAGGACACCATGTGGACAGGGCTAGAACATGTGGAATCCTCTGCACTGCTGTGCCGTTCTTATATAATATATACATAACGGCAACGGTATTTGACTTAATCCCACTTATTTATCCCTGCGTGCTGCGTTAATGCTGTGTTTCCTCTGTGCCTGAGGGACCGCTGCAGTTCATGGAGCTGATCTGAGGTCAGTAATTGTGTTTCTGGACGCAGGCAGAAGCGAGCATATGGTGCCTGGGAGTACTCACATTGATCCTCATTACGCCGTGTGAAAGCAGGCGACAGAGGTCTTATCATCGCCATAGCTGCTCTTTAATTACCACGTGAACAAAATGAGCACATTTATGCCTCATAATGATTATTGATCTGGGTCACACGGGATCGTGATTGTTTTTGTGGCGACTTGAAGGTCATGGCTCGTGTGTGTGTGTGTGTGTGTGTGTGTGTGTGTGTGTGTGTGTGTGAGTGTGTGTGTGTGTGTGTGTGTGTGTGTGCAACATGACGAACAAAAGGACAGCAAATGCATTTAGGAAGTTTATTAAGCTTATTTAAAGAGCTATTCCACCTGCTATTACACCATTCTAGCACTTTCTATGGTCTGTAATGAACACAGCAATAACATAATTACATGTTATAATCCATCCATAAGCCACACCCAGTTATAGCTGTTTATGAAATTTTTACATGACATTCACATACGTAAACATATTTTTTGTTTACAGTAATTTATAGTGCATTATAAACATTGCTATTGCATTTGTAATTATACCAATGACTAAAATGGCTTATAAACATGTCATAACATGTTACTGATGTATTCATAGGTCATTATACATATGACGTTCATAGACATTTTTATCTTTATCATTTTATCTTCAGGACAATTCATGTAACATTTATAACCATTGCTATAAAGTGTAATGCATTTTCATAAGTAATTATAGCAGTGTGTAATATGGCTTTTAAATGTGCCATAACATGTTAGGAACGTATTCATAGGTCATTAAACATGTGACCGTCGTGGAAAGCATTAAGCCTTTTATGTTTACAGCAGTTCATAATGCATTATAACCATTGCTAAAGAGTGTAATGCATTTTAATTGATTATAAGAATGTGTTAATTATATAATAACATGTTTACAATCTTCACATCCAAAACTCATTGGTAAATATTTACAGTATTTAAAGACCAGTGGTCATGTTCATAAGGTCTAATGTCACAGGAAAATCTCAGAAACCTGCTAATTTTATACGACGCTTTGTGTCATCACTGAGGACATAACGCGCATCCTTAACGTCGCCATTACTGATCAATGTACCATTTTATTTTAAAGCAGCAGTTAGTCATTTTTACAGTCTTCCACTGCCTGTGAGGTGAATTGCAATTACATTTGAAAAGTAAACATAGACCAGTTTTCCCCTCTCCCACAAATATCCAACCCCACCCCGTCTGCTGAAACCTTGGATGTCACATGAGTTACTAATGCTGGGGGGTGGGGCTTATTTCTGGGCCAGAAAACTGGAAAAAGGAGACAGAAATGAAGACTTGACCCAGAATTATTGCAATAGAAATATTTCAAATCAGTCTTTATTTACAAAAACTTTGAGATCACATGATTATTACAGATCTATGAATAATTATAAACATTATAAATAGCTTCTTTAAGAGCATATAAAAAAAAAAAAAGATTCAAGCCTCACTTAGTGTAGAATTCAATAATTCAATAAATGTATGTGGTATTATTCCATGAGTTACAGTATAGTACAAGATGGCATCAGGGTGTGTAAGCCTTTCCCTCTAACTGCAGAAGACATGGCCTTCTTGACATCATATAATTGTTTTTCTCACTCTGAGGCCTGAATTAGCTCAGAGCAACACTTGCTGATTTTGTTTTCTTCAGGCATTGAGTCAGCTTTGTGACGCATGAGCCTCCATTACCAGAAGCACACGGCCATTTTGTGGAGCAGGATTTAGGTTTACACTCAGCCCCTGATTTCCCGGTTCTGGATGATAAATATGTAAATGTTATGTTTATGTGTTTAGCAGTCAGCCATGCTGTTTCTTTTAACATCATTTTTACACCACGGCTCTGTTGAATTCTCAGTTCTGATTGGTCAGAAGGTGTTCAGTCACTGACAGCAGCTCTGACAGTATTCCCCAGCTGCACTCGTTCTGATAGGCTATCATTTCTGTAGTAACAACAGTAGACATGTACGGTGGAACATAAAAATCACACGCAGTGAAGTTTTCTGTAAGGACGTGTCTATTTAACATTTACGGAAGGAGTCTCCAGTGTCAGTGCTTTGTAACAGTCAGAGTAAAGCTGTAACTTTAAGCTTTCCAACATCGTCAGCACCCAGAGGAGTCTATGCTTTCTGGTTTCTTGGTAAAATGACAAGAAAAAGAGAGGCTTGTGAGGGAGCAACTGCTTATAGCTGCTATAACGTAAGTGCAAAAAGGAATTAACATGTCTTCCTATGGAATTAACACTCGTTTTATATGGCATCATAACAAAGTAGCGTTTATGACAACAGGAATGAGCCTTTATAGGCTGGTATAGTTTATATTGGTTAATAACAGGCATCCTGAATGGGTTCTATAGGCATCATGTGCACACTATGAACCAGCGCATCATCGCGTAATTGCTCGGTGTCATCTCTTAGCATGGACGAAGGTACAGAGTAACCACGGTGTTTGATTTCACGGCAGGACAGATGCAGCGTAGAGCTTTAGACCGATACCTCTCAGCGCTGTCGAAGCCCGAGCTGGTAATCTGACCCACGCTGGCTGAGAAGAGATGGAGTTTATGACCTCATGCCAAACGTGATGCCTGCCAACAAGAACCGGGCCAAACAATAATAGAGATGACAACAGTCTGTGTGTTGTTTTTTTTTTTTAATCTAAGGGAAGCAAGTCAATATTTTATCAGAGGTCGATGAACCTTTTGCGGGGTTTAGATTAAATGTGCTGTTGTGAGGTGACGCCGGAGATTCCTCCGTACCTGCCGGGCTGAAACAGCACCCAGACGCAGGTTTTAACATGCCGAGTATGATGGATGTGTTGGATTGCGTTGTTGTGTTGGGTTATAGTGTTATCGTACTGGTGTAGTATGTAGGTCTTGCCCCTGGGTGGTGGTTTTTTTTTTGCTAGTCGCCCGTCATAAAGGTCAGAGAGGGCTTTTCTATTGGAATACAGATTCATTCATACTACTGTGTATAGAAATAAATCTTAACAAATTATATTTACACACATTTACTGTACTGATTTTATCTAAAGTCGACACATGCTACAGGTTCAAACCATGATATTGAACCAAGTGCTTAAAATGATAGATCAGAAAAATAAATCGCACTTTACCCCAGTTTAGACATGTTAATGAATGAAATTTGCTTCTTTAGTGTTGCGCTGTAGCTACGTGGCTAATTTTGCTAAGTAAGAAGTAAAACACAATGACAATAGCAGCACATCCCTTCCTCTTACACCACAGCAATTTGAACAAGTGCGGGATGGCTGTAGTGAGTTCTGACTACACACACACACACACACACACACACACAAACACAGGTTGAAGTAGTTATACTCAGGAGCGTTACACACACTCGTCACAAATCAGTCAGTCGAGCTACAAATGATAGCATGTAGCAAGTTGGGAGAAAGAAAGCCTAACTGTCAATAATAACAGTAATACATAATAATAGAGTAATACAAGGAACTGCAAGGAACATGGGTTAGCGGTCAGCTCAAAGGTAGCAACACACACACACACACACACACACACACACACACACACACTGAGAGCGAGAGCCAGCAGACTCAGTGTTCAAGTGCTCTCAGAGTGAACAAAGTTTGGAAATTCATTCCACCATCAATGAACTGAACCGTGAAATATGTCAAAGCAGACAAAAATTAAATATCGATATAGAGCCTGGAGCCTATTGCACGTTTTATTTTGTTAAATAACAATTCATACCAAGTCCCTACGAAGGAGCTGTTGCTATAGAAACGATAGCGTATTAGAACGTAAAGCTGCACTACTGACGGAGCTGCTGCTATAGAAAATTAATCAACACCTCCTGCCCAGTCCAGACGTCAGCAGCGCTGTGGTGTACATCTGTGGCTTCGTGGCTGACTGAAATTCACCAGGCCACTTTTTTATGATCGATCGTAGCGAATTCTCCTGAGTGCCTACAAAATGGCCGCTCAGACCCATGGCAACAGCAGGAACAAAGCGGTGCAGCGCCGTGGCTTTAATAGCGTTATGACATAATCAGTCATTTCAGTAAATCAGTCGGGAAATCCCATTGGCCGACGGGAGAGTTTTACTTCAGGCAAAGTCAGTAGCAGAGGGCAGAACATAATTCATCTCCCGTAAAGGCTCGAGCAACAGGAAGAGATGAAATGGGAAGCTTTTCTGCTAAAGTAGCGATTCTTTTCAGCTAATACTTAAAAGCGTTACCGTGTCTTACACGTTAGGAAGTGACGTGCAGCTTTGTCTTTTGTGGCCGTGAAGTGACTGACACTGTGTCTCTTGTGGGTGTGGCCTGTCCAAGGTCCAATGAGAAACGGTTGATTGATTTATATGTCGCATGCTCAGCTTCGTACTAGCGCCGTTCTCAGAATAGATTAGCAAAGCAAGCTAACTTTACTAGCTGCTAATGCACACCGGAGCTGCACCAGGAAGTAAAGTTGTGAGTGTGGAACTGAAGAGATGTCCACACACACACACCACACGTGCCACAGGACTGGTCCGAGGAATCACTCGAGCACCAGTCGCTCTGTCGCTCGCCAGTGTGAACACAGGCAAGCGCTGTATGTTAATCTGTGGCTTGTTTTTTTTTTTTTGAACACTATGTGTTTAGACCTTTTCAGAAACAGGGTAAAAATGTGGGTCGATTGTGAGCATGCGAAGTAGTCGTATATCGAAATCCAGAGCTCATCACTTCTACTTTTATAAAGCTACAAATCAGTGTTTTAAAGCTGTTAGCTGCACAGCTTCCTTCCATTTATGCACTCAGAGGCAAAAAAAAAAAACAAAATGCATCTGCTATTAATAAACATCGTCTGCCTTCATCTCTCCAAAAGCTCTATTTATGAAATGAAAGACTTCAAAGGTGCCGTTGTGCCCTTTCATGTTCATAGCCAAAGCCGATTAGCACTCGCTCCTGCGCTCCAGGTTCAGGGCATGTTACACACACACACACACACACACACACACACACACACACGCGCACGCACACACATAGGAAATGGGTTCTGATGTGTGTATATACCCATCAGGTTGGCTTTATGAAACACACACACACACACACACACACACACACACACACACACACACACACACACACACACACACACACTCTTATTACACCTGGTTATGGATTTATCAAATGATTAATGACAGAATGAGACGTATGTATTTTACCAAGTATTGAATATATAAAATAATAACATTAAGTAAAAATTGTAATTTCATTTAATGTAATTTCTTTTTAAATCAAATTTAATTTGCTTTTTAAATTAAATTTAATTTCATAAATTAAATTTAATTTAGT
This sequence comes from Pangasius macronema, assembly GCA_037577455.1. Classification (NCBI taxonomy): domain Eukaryota; kingdom Metazoa; phylum Chordata; class Actinopteri; order Siluriformes; family Pangasiidae; genus Pangasius; species Pangasius macronema. Next base: position 24,804,543 of record CM074954.1, read on the forward strand.
TCTATAAGTTTTCTTCCCGTTTTTGCTTCTTTTTTTTTCTTCCAAAGTTGAGAGAAAATTCCAAAAAGCACTTTTTAGTTTTCTAAAAATCCCTTTTTTCCCCTTTTTCTTTACTTTTAACCCTCGTGTTGTCTTAGGGGACAAAACTGACCCTCCATTAGTACAGACTTAACCACACCAGGGTTAAATCTGAACTCCAGACATTCACAGCAGTACCGTAGCCTCATGTTCCTTTCCTTTTCTTTCCCTTTTTCTTTCTTTTCTTTTTTTCCTTTTCTTCTTGTCCAGTTTGGGTTTTTTGGTTGTTTTAAATCTTCTCTATAGGTATATATGTTTAGACCAGGAATAGCTGCCGTTTTATTCTTATAAGTGCCTCTGATAATCTTTCTTTTTAGTAAATTTAAAACATATTTAAAGCAAATGGTGCGTTTTATTTCAGCATTGCTGTGAAACTGATAGAAACGAGGCTGTTGTTTAAGCGCGTCCCGTACGTGGCGCGGCAGCTAGTGATCCCGCAGCACTTACACCACAGCGAGCATCTTTACGTAATCTCCATCACTCTCAGGAGAAGTTTGGAATGAAGAAGTAAACTCACGGAGAAAAAAACGGAGCTTTATTTTATCTACTCTTTACAGAATATGAAGTGTTTGAGCAGGAAGAGAGAACGAGAGAGAGAGAGAGAGAGAACGAGAATGAGAGAGAGAGAGAGAGAGAGTGAGAGCAAGAGAGAGTGAGTGAGAGAGAGAGAGAGAGAGTTGGTTTATTATAGAGGTCATCTATAAGGTTTAACCCTGCTGCAGTGGGAAGCGAGAGAGAGAGAGAGAGAGAGAGAGAGAGCGAGAGAGAGAGAGACAGAGAGAGAGAGAGAGAGAGAGAGAGAGAGAGAGAAGGTGTATTTGGGGTTAAAAAGTCTATTATCAATCTATAATTTGTGTAACAGGGTTGAGCTCTCAGAGTGATGTCATCCGTCAATCGTCATTCACCGTTATCAGTGAAAACGAAGGGGAAAGATTGAGCTCGTGATCTTCAGGAAGTTCGGATGATGCAGCTTCCTGTTGAACCTTTGACTTGTGGAGTATTTCAGATGTTTCACAGGGGTGAATGTGTTCAGGTAACAGGATGAGTGAACGTTATGGGATATAAATAAAGCTATAATGCGTGACTCATGGAGCAGAGGTTTCAAGGATGAGTTGTTCAATAAATTCACACAATAACGCAAAAAATATGCAAATATAATATATAAAAAAATAAGTGTGTTAATGATCATATTTCTAGGGAACGTGGAGTGGGTTGGGTCAGGGTTTATAAACGTTCCTGTTTCATGCACAAAGGCTGCTGTTTAAAATGTCTTGTAGTGTGTGTATGTGTGTGTGTGTGTGTGTGTGTGTGTGTGTGTGTGTGTTCTCACCTCTGACTGTCCGGAAACACTCTCTCGCACTCTTTACACTCGTCCGTGGCGCTGGCGATGGCCTGCTCGGGCAGCGTGAAGCCCGACGAGGGCCGGTTGGAACACGAGTTGTTCTGATGCTCCAGCAGCTCCGAGCCGGACGGGAAAAGCTGCTCGCAGTCCTCACAGCGGAACTGACGCTCCTCTGAACACGGAACATGACACGCGGGGGGTCAGTGTGTGTGAGTTAGCGCTTTATGAGGAACAAACGTCCGTGTGATACTGGAAATTTACTGCTCTCCATGAAAGCGTAAATAATCATCAGATGTTTATTTAAAAAAATAAATCAATGAGACAAAAGATTTCCTTTTGTGTATAAAGGTTATGGTAAGGTATACGGATTATCTCCTAAAGGGTGTGTGTGTGTGTGTGTGTGTGTGTGTGTGTGTGTGTGTGTGTGTGTGTGTGTGTGTGTGTGTGTGTGTGT
>CM074954.1:24806516-24822613 GCA_037577455.1 Pangasius macronema
AAAATATCGTATCAAGTTTTTCGTAGATATACAGTATGCATCACGATACACAGAGAGAGCGAGAGAGAGAGAGAGTGAGAGAGAGAGAGAGAGAGAGAGAGAGAGAGAGGGAGAGGGAGAGAGAGAGCGAGAGAGAGAGCGAGAGAGAGAGAGAGAGAGAGAGAGAGAGAGCGAGAGTGAGAGAGAGAGCGAGTGAGAGAGAGCGAGAGAGAGAGAGAGAGGGTTTATTATAGAGGTCAGCTATAAGGTTTAACCCGCTGCAGTGGGAATTTGCGTCCTATAGAAACTGATGAACTGCAGAAAGAGTGTTAATGCGTGTTAATGCACATTTCCTCAAGTTACACAACACCATCATGAACAGATTCGTGGATTCAGCAGAGTTTTACATTCTGACTCATCCGCTTTAAAGCCCCGTGAACTGAAATCCGTCTCGAATTGACCTGTAAATCCGACTGTCTCTTTAACTTATATCTTCTTCTGATTAAATGTGGATGGAAAAAACTCCATATAGGCCATACCACGAGTGACGAGTGTTACAGCGTGACCCCCTGCTCCGTGTGTAATAAAACACTGTTAGACTCGTGTATAAGGAAATAGCGAAAAACGCAACTCGTATAAACTACAGTGTGTTCAGGTACACATTTACAGCAGTGTTTGTGAAAGCTGCAAAAATGCAGCGAGCCTCAGACGTCTTTCTGTCACAGATCTATCAATAATATATATAAAAAAGTAATAAAAGGAATTAAATATAGGAGTATTGTAAGTGTAGAGATGTGACTTATATATATATATATCTCCTTCCTCAGGATCAATCCCAGGAAATTCCCGGGTAAATTTACTGCCGCTGTGTGTGGCGTTATTTATATACAAAAATAATAATAATAATAATAATAATAATAATAATAATAATAATAATACACCTAGGAAATATATTTAGTAAGAATCTCCTGTTAATTAATGTGTTGCGCTTTATTATTTAATATTTTACCTTTCTTGGAAATTATTTTGATTTTTATACATTTTTTTAAAAAAAAATTACAATTTATTTTTCTCAGAATATCAAGAAAAAATATTTTTTTATTTTTATATATTCGTATTTTAAAAATATATATAAATATATAAATATATTATGTTATTGTTTTCCTTAAAAACTAAGAAATGCAAGAAATCCTTTTTTTTATTATTATTTTTTATTATTATTATTGTTCCTTCATGAGGCTTTTAAAGAGTTCATGAAACTGGGATGCAGCAGTTTGATTTCTGCTGAACAGTAGTCAGTATTGTCTTATTTACCATTACAGTTTTTTCTGAATATATTTTAACGTTCACGTTTCCCCCAGCATGTGATTTAGCCTTCGATCATAACAAACTAAATTAATGCTGGGTTAGTAACGGACCGCCTCGTAGATCCTGCTGGATATAAACACACACACGTCCTTCTCTAACCGCTGAGCTCAGATCTTTGATGGAGTCGTGCTCTCTTGGTTTAAAAAAAAAAAAAATCACATTTTCCAGGACTGATTGATGGGCGAGTTGTCGTCCTGCTGAAGGGTCGCCGCTTTGATCAGCGACTCCTTTTGTTTACAGCGCATCGATTTCCGCTGTAGTCTTCCTCCGTTACTGAGGGTGATGAGGAGAGACGGGAAAAGCCGCTCAGGGCAGGAGCGATGCAGCCGCGATGCTGCTGTCTCCTGATTTCACGTTTTTCACGTGTTGGATTTGTTGCCGGGGATTTTCAGGCTTTGTGTTTTCGCCCTTATGGATTGAACATAGCTGACCTTTGGCTGGTGACTCGGATAAACTGACGGTGCAGATTAAACTAAAACAAGGGATTTGCAGATTTTACAGTCGTGCAGATCTGCAATCGGCTCTCGGGTCTCTCCTGCGCTGCGGCGTCTTATCAGACTCCGAACGGCATCGAGACACTTTCACGACTAGCGTTTGTTCGACACGCTGTCCTCTCTGCTGATAAAAGGCGTCTTTGCAGATCTTGTGCATACAGAGCGTTATTCAGTTCTCGATTCTGATTGGTCAGAATCTTCTCTAGCTCTGATAGTAGCCCTAGACACATCTCTGATCCGTTACCGTTTCTATAGTAACAGCTCCTTCACTGGGACTCTACAGCGGATGCTTGAAAAACGTCTGTAAGCGTTGACGCAGTGAAATTTTCCGTAAGGAGACGTTTATTTAACATTTTTGTAAGGAGTCTCCAGTGTCAGCTCTTCGGAGCTCTTCTTTGCGGTGCTTTGCGGTTTCTCTGTAACATGACAATACAGTTGTACAATTTGATATTATTACTTGTTGACTGTGACTTCTGTCCTGTTGAAGTGACATCGCCGACTGACTCCGAAACCGAGACGGATTTTCCATGTGGGAATTACAAATCGGAAAAGCCATTCAAGCGGAAGTTTCTTATTTATTTATTTATTTATTTATTTTTTTTTAGACAGTTCTAGTTAGCACTTCCGAGAGCCATCTGAGAGATTTATTTTTCTTCTTCCTACTGTTGTGTTTGGATTAAACAGCTTTTAACTCTGATTACTGGAATAGTGGTTAAACTGGAGATTAAACTGGAAGTCATTTACGACAAGAATTTCCATTTTTTTTCCCCGAGCCAGGATGAAGGATTACACGCTGACGCTCAGCGCCCATTGCGCTCGTTCAGTTTTCGCTCCAAAATGAAAATGGGGAAAACAAAGAAATATTAAATAGTTTCCTGAAATTACATTTTAAAAAATAAGCCCCTGACTGTTTTTTTTTTTTTTTTAATTGTTTCACCACACAAAAGGCTCCGATTTTGTGAACAGAAGCGACCTGAAAGTAGACCAAGGATCAGATTAATCTCTGTAGAATTCCGTATTCATAAAAATTACGATAAATATGGGAAGAACATATGTGGAAATAGATTTTGGATGAGTAAAGTATGCAGCATCTGCTGACTTTGCTGTTAGCCCCTTGCTATTTTTAAAAAGCACACCGTGATGCATATTAGCGGTACATCAAGCGCTAATGCTAATCTGTAATCTACCCTTCTTGCTACTAGCTACACAGTAATTGATTAATTTTAGCTCCAAATCTCCAATCTGAAATGATGAAAAAACAAGCAAAGGGGAACTTCAAGAGCTTTTTGTGTAATATTCATGGTTTTAAATCCAAAAACATCCTGTCTTGTACATCTTGTTTTCATGTAGCACTGTGGCTCTCACCTCGGATGGAGCCGATGCACGTTTCCACGGCGTGATGCTCGAAGCGCCTCTTACAGCGCGTTCGTTATGTGGCGTCAATGATAAACACAAGGCAGGCCTCATTTTCACATTTATCCTGCATATGTGGCAACTAAATATGGCAGAAAAAAAAGGAAGGAGGATGCGAGAGGTATGAAAAATAACGTGGTGGTGGAATGAATCAACTGAATCAATTAATCAGTTGCTGTTTTTAGCCAGATGATTCACTTGTTCGCTTGAATCATCACCATTTGGTGTTTTTACACTGATGCATCTGGTATCGTGTTGAATTTGGGTCCGTACAAGTGTCGGTGTTTCATCTCGGCTGTTTTGCAGGACATATTTGAAGCCTCCGGCGTCAAAGCAACTGCTGGCAAGACAAACATAGTCAGTCCAGTTGATGATCCAGGACACGGTTTGGACGGCAGAATACTTTTCCTCCTCCTCCTCCTGCTTTTCTATTTTTATTTGGCAAGCTAATGTTAACAGTTTTGTCAACTGTGCTGCGCCCGAGGCAAAAGCGCTTAAGTATATCTTTTGCAATTTAAGTGACCTGCTTTCTGGCTCTGGCTTTTCCCATTACCGAGAGTGACATTTCATTTAGGCTCCATCATTCATCTTCTCCCGCCTGGGCTCGGGCCACACTCGCCTGAGCCCTCGCTCTGCCTCCTGCAGCTCAGAGCACACTGCCACCAGCGTGGACACACACACACACACACACACACACACACTCATGGCTTGGGCTCTGGAAGAATTTTTTTGTTTTTTTGGTTGTTTTAGTGTAGGCTGCTATTATATATTGTATGCTGTAATCTACTGTGTTAAAAGTGCTTTACAAATACACTGTTTAAGCCCTGGTCATGTGATATTTAACCCAGCTCATATTCTGTTTAGCCTTGGTCATGTGATATTTAACCCCGGTCATATTCTGCTTGGCCATGGGCATGTGCTACTTAGCCCTGGTCATGTCCCTGGTCATGTCCCTGGTCATGCCCTGTTTGGTTATTTAGCATGGCTTATGTGGCTTTTTGGCTAAGGTTATGTTTAGTTAAGCCTGGTCATGCCCTGTTTGTCCTGATCATCTGATGCTTGGCCCTGATTATGTATTTAGTCCTGCTCATGTGTTGTTTAGCCCTGGTCATGTATTGATTAGTTTAGTGTGTAGTCATTCATTGTTTGGACGCGACTATATATTTAGGTCTGGTCATGTACTGTTTGTCCCTGGTTATGCGCTATTTAGACCTGGTCATATGTTGTTTAGCCCTGGCCCTGTGCTGTATAACCCTGGTCATGTACTGTTTGTCCCTGGTCACGTACCGTTTAGCCCTGGTCATGTGGTATTTAGCCCTGGTCATGTTCTGTTTAGCCCTGGTCATGTGGTATTTAGCCCTGGTCATATATTGTTTAGCCCTGGTCATGTGGTATTTAGCCCTGGTCATGTGGTATTTAGACCTGGTCATATGTTGTTTAGCCCTGTCCCTGTGCTGTATAACCCTGGTCATGTACTGTTTGTCCCTGGTCACTTACCGTTTAGCCCTGGTCATATATTGTTTAGCCCTGGTCATGTTCTGTTTGAACCTGGTCGTGGTATTTAGCCCTGGTCTTGTGCTATTTAGCCCTGGTCATGTGGTATTTAGCTCTGGTCATGTGGTATTTAGTCCTGGTCATATATTGTTTAGCCCTGGTCATGTGGTATTTAGTCCTGGTCATATGTTGTTTAGCCCTGGCCCTGTGCTGTATAACCCTGGTCATGTGGTATTTGTCCCTGGTCACTTACCGGTTAGCCCTGGTCATATATTGTTTAACCCTGGTCATGTTATGTTTGGACCTGGTCGTGGTATTTAGCCCTGGTCATGTGGTATTTAGTCCTGGTCATATAATGTTTAGCCCTGGTCATGTGGTATTTAGCCCTGGTCATGTGGTATTTAGTCCTGGTCATATAATGTTTAGCCCTGGTCATGTGGTATTTAGCCCTGGTCATATATTGTTTAACCCTGGTCATGTTCTGTTTGGACCTGGTCATGGTATTTAGCCCTGGTCATGTGGTATTTAGTCTTCTATATCTGGATTTCTCTAAAGCTACTTTGTGACAATCATATCACAACAAATTTCTATAATAATAACGTATTATATTCACTCAACACATAGGGAAAGACAAAGTTCACCCTTTACGCTCAGAAAGAGAAAAGTATTGGCGCCCTCGGCTTCGTTTTAATGCGCTTTCCACTATATTAAAAAATGACATGGTTTTCTTTTTCTTTCTTTTTTTTAACATCAGCCAAGAAGAAACACACTGCATGCACAGCTGATTAAGGAATTCTGTCCAAAATGTCCAAAATGAAACACTGTGTACTCCGCTTAATTTTTACTACTTCTACACTCTACACCACTTCTACACTGAGAGAACTCATATGCCACAGAGATTAATTACGACATGTATTGTTTTCTTTTCTGTGTTTTTTTACAAAAGATTTATCTGGCCCATTTAGAAAGCCTTCGGCGAAAAAAAAGAGACGCATCTCATGTCTTTTTTTTCATTACATATGATTACAAAACGCATATCTTCTCAGCCAATTAGCGAAAGAAAAACCTTACTTCTGTTTCCGCTGAGCTTTGAGAGAAATGCAACATTAACATTATGATCATAAATACAGCTAAGCATTCTCAATTAGATTTTTGGAGGCTGATTTATTTCTTTTTTTTTCAATTGGGGTTGATGAATAGATAGAGGCTTCGCACTATTTAAATCAGCAGCGTTTTGTTCCTGTTAGCGGCTTTGTAGCGCATCTTTTGCATTAGAATGTAGCTATGTAAATGCTCCAGTTTGCGATTGGACGGAGACCTTTGTTTTGTTTGTAGTCTCGGCTGAAAAACAGCTTCTGGGAGATACTTGAGATTTATTGGCAGAGATAAAAAAAAAAAAAAGAAAAAAGAGGTGGCGTAGTACAATGGCCTGCTTTTCTTTTCCTCATGAGGATCCTGAGAATACGCCTTGACAGGGAACTGTAGTGTGTGTGTGTGTGTGTGTGTGTGTGTTTCTTATCTTTGCCCTCTGTCTGAATGTGTGTCCTTGTTCACTTCCAACCTCCCTGCGTTCAGCCTGATTGAGGTGAATACTGCAGGGTGCAGTGCATTCTGGGAAGTGATTAGGCGTGATAGGAGTGATTCTACAATACGGGTGCCATTTTTTAAAAATTATTCTTTTTATTAATGAAGATAAGGATATGTGAATGTGCCTAATTTTTATACAGTTTCTTGGCTGAATTTTGTTTTAAGATGAATAACACGGTTGCACAGGATTAGCTGACACACAACGTGGATTTGCTAACTAGCATCCATGCTAACGGAATGACAACATTAAGACTTTAATGATTTACTTTAAAAAAATATCAATTAATTAATCATTTATGACTCAATCTATGATCTGATCAGGTAATAGGGTCATACTATTAAAGCAAAAAAAAATCTTCTTCCAGTGATCTTCAGGAAGTTCATATGATGCAACTTCCTGTTGAACATGACTTGTGGAATTCCATAGGGGTGAAGATGCAGCTTTTATTTATTTATTTATTTATTTATTTATTTTTAATAAAATGACACCGTAATGTTATTGGGGCAGTAAAATTAAATTCACTTCAATTCTTTACTGAATAAATTGACTCCAAAATTATTGGCACCCTCCCAAACGTGAACATGTATTAAATTATAAAATAAACACCACATGATTCTATGATATCTATATTATATTAAGACTAAGAATTGGCTGCATTTTCCAAGCATGTATTTGCTTTTCATTTATTTTGAGAATGCAAGTAGCACAAGCGTCACTCTGGCTGCGCTTCAGAGAAGAAACCCGGCGTGCATTTGGAGTCACGCCATTTTCAACATCGACGTCTATGCCTTGTCGTCGCCCCTCACTGTCACACGTCTAGCCCCGAGCTCATTCAGCTGTTTGATGATTCGAGCGAGCGTTTCTGGACGGAACGAGGTGGGCGTCCGTGGGCTTCACCCTCGCTCTGTAGTGCCAACAATGCTGTCCTTCCATCTGTCCTCCGAAGCAGGGACATGTGGAGATCCGAGATCACACACTGCCGGGATCTTCCGCACTGATTCCTCGTTCATAAAGAGTTGTCCCGGGTTTTGCTCGTAATGCATGAAAAGGAAAAGCAGAGACGCACTCATGCGACATCCATTACAACAGATTTACTTTATTATCTCTGCTTTATTAACACAACACACTCCGCATTTCGATGTATGTTCAGACATCATCAGACATATTAGATATAGTGTTTAAAAGGCTACAAATTCAAGCGGCTGCAGTGTAAATAAATCTCTTAGACAGGGAAAGCGACGAGTATGCCTAATTCAGCACTTATTAGGAACATTAGTGTAATTTGTTGCAGTAGAGATGGGAAACGGCTCCACGGCTCCGGAAACGTCCGTGAAGTCAGCCTGAGGGTTTCTACATGAGTCACTTGTTTAGCAAACCTGACTGAAAGCCATCTCTAACAACAAAATATATATATATATATCGTAATTACTTCTGATCATACGCTACAATTTATAGCAGTCGATTTTATAACATAAAACCGTAATGCTTTCTATGAAGGTCACAAATATGTCCTTAAAGGTTATAATTCCTTTATATGGGCATTTAACACATGACAGTGCATTGCACTTTACAGCAGTCGTTATGAAGCATTATGAATGGTTGTAAACATCACGTCGTAATGCTTCCTATAAAGATCACGCGTATAATGGCCTGTGAATATGTTCTTAACATGTTATAATTCATTTAACGCATGAAAATGCATCGCACGTTATAGCAGTAGTTATAATGCATTATGAATTTTTATAAAGTGTTTTATAAAGAGTACATTTTTTTATAAAGGTCATAAGGACAATTGTAACATTTTGCTATATTAAATTTAATAGGCATTTTACACATCACTACAAACGCTTCTGAAAATGCTTTATACTTTATAGCAATGATTATAATGCATTACGAATGGTTGTAACGACAAAAGAGGAAGGATTTCTAGGAAGGTCATAGGTATAATGACCTATGTATATGTTAATAATGTTATGATACATTTATAAGGCATTTAACACATTGCTATAATTACTTATGTAAACGAATTATACTTTATGGCAGTGCTTATAATGCATTATTAATGGTTGTAAACATAAAATTTTAGCACTCATATTGATATTAAACCATGAACACAATCATATCATGTAATAATGCATTAGTAAGGCATTATACACCTTGTTGTAATTATTAATGAAATCCACATTAGTTTATAGCTATCTTTATTATGCATTATGAACTGTTAACATTATACATTATAAGAAGTGTTCATAACACATAATATCTCCAATACCAACGAAACCGTGTCTATGTTTTTCACAGTGAAATAATGAGAAATTGTGTCATTTTGTCACGAGTCGCTTGTTGTCGCTTGTACAGTGAGCGAGTCAGGGTGTTGGAGGAAGACAGTTTAAGCTGGAGGTTAACAGAGTACTGTGGTGAAAACACACCGCACCACACTCGTCCTGCCTCGACTCGTCCTGCCCCGACTCGACTCGACTCGGCTCTTCATTTAACCTCCTCCCTCAGGACAGATCATCAACTCCTCTTCTCTCGGCTTCTTCATTTGTCTGGAGATGATGAGGCTTTTCCTTCAGTGTGTCTGCTCCAGCCACTTGCCGCTGATTTCTTAAGATGGCTCTGATGAATTGTGTCTGACCACTGTAACCCACACACACACACACACACACACACACACACACACACACACACAATCTATATCTATCTGTTTCAATTCACTGTGCTTACTGACCCTCTGAGTGTGTGTGTGTTTTCTGGGTTACCTTTTGCATTTTGTTTAATATCATGCATCTAAGTGACGGGTCAAAGCAGATCAGAAAGCAACTTTGATGCTTTATGTAAGAAATAACACGCAACAAGCCTGAGCTTATACGGAAATAATCCAGGCAGGGGTGGTGTGATGCGACGTGACGCGCAGCGGAGTGCCGTTTCCACCCTGAAGTGCATTATCTTCGTATAATTATCCTGATCTCAGGTTACTGCATGTGTAGTTTCCTCTACATTGTCCCTAGCACACACACACACACACACACACACACACACACACACATGTTATCTCATGCCTTTGTTTGTATGGTCATTCTGCAGCTGTGTCGGACCATGCTGAGGCGTGTGTGCGCGCTGCTCTGTGTTGGTTTCGGTTCCACATTTACAACTGTTTATAGCTGCTATAGCAGAAGCGATAAGACGAAGTTACTTGTTTCAGGACCTTCCGCGACAATGCGCTAATAAATAAAATGTATTTTTTGGTAAACTGCTGCACTGTTAGAGCTATAAAGCGCCTCAGGACGTGCTTGTTATAGGAATATAATCAAATTTGGCGCGGTAGCAGTAACTCCACAGCACCCCGTTGTTGATTTTTTTCCTATAACAGCGTGACGTTTTGCAAATTTTGCATTCACAGTTGCACCTTGCATTGATTTCGAAACCTAACGCACGTCGTTGGCCTTTGTTCGTCGGCCATGCGCTTGTCATTTCAACATCCCTTCTGTTTTTTTTTGTGCATGCCGCATGCTCAGGCAGCCCAAGGCTGTTTTTATTCAGGAAGTCAATTCAAGCACACAGACCGAGAGGAAATTAACCCAATTATGGCCATAATCAGTAGGCTGCACCTGCCCAGAAGAGTCTAATTGTAGGCCGCGTTTGACGCTTTCAAAAGCAGGGTGGCGGTCCACTCCTCCTCCTCTTCTCCTGTCATTTTTAGGGACTGAGACGTCACACAAATGCTCAGCCAATTACTGTAATCAGGCCGCAAAACATTGTGTGTTCAGCTCGAGGGGAGGTTGGGTGAGAGATTGCCTCTAAATTTACCTCATGCAATTTATTCTCCCCTCGCATGAAAATAATTTTAAAAAAAAATCTAAGGGTTGCCAAGTCATCCACTTTTGGGAAACCTTTCATTGTGGTCGAGGCTGTATTTCCTGAGATACCAGAGATGTGTTCAAATATATAGGCTTATATACCGTACACCATATACTGTACGTTTTACAGCAGCATTTGTGCTGTGTGTGTGTGTGTGTGTGTGTGTGTCTGACAGTGTGAGATATCTTCAGCCCGTAAACTCGCAGCAGCCTTCACACTTTCACAGTGTTGTATTTACAGCAGGCTCGCATGTTTCGCTGAAAATATCAGTCTAACTCTTGCAGTCAGCACTTTTATTTCTCCAGCATTCAAACTGGCATTGTGTGTGTGTGTGTGTGTGTGTGTGTGTGTGTGTGTGTGTGTGTGTGTGTCCTACATGTGTTTTCTTTCGTATATTTTAGACACGACATTTTAGTTTTCACACAGAACGATAAAAATAACACTCAGATGTCAGCTCACAACTCACTCCGCATGAATCCGAATTCAGCTCACAGACTCGCAGTTGGTTTGATTTGGCTTCCGTCACTGCGCTGCTGAATTCTCAAATCTGATTGGTCAGAAGGTGTTGATTAATTTTCTGTAACAGCAGCTCTGACGATAGTAATTGATTGACTCCGTGTGATGTAAGTGTAATAATCATCAGTGTTGGGATTTACCAAGCAGAAGTGTGTAATCATTGATAGGGTGAAGTTGTCTATGAGGAAATGTTTATTTAATGTTTATGGAAGGAGTCTCCAGTGTCAGTCTTGTAAAAATATGTACGCCTTCTGACACAGGAAAGCCTTTAGGAGTTTATGCTCTGTAACAAACTGCCATTTTTATTTATTTTTTCTGGGAAAGTGATTGAATGACTGTTTCCACCTGAAAAATAAGTGATTCTGCAGATGTTCCACAGCATTAAATGTAACTATAAATGGATAAAAAAAAGCACAGCATGTCCTTAGTAATTAAACCAAGTGTAATAATTGGCAAATTTGCTCTGGTATAAGAGGAATAAAAGAGTTTGTTGTGCTTTGTTCCGTAATTATAGCTGAGTCGGTGCTTAAAAGTAAGAAAGAAAAAGAAATTTTGCTTTTAGGGTACAGAAAGTTTTTGGGTTCAGGAAACAAGGACGAAGCAAATGTACCACAAACGATGAAAATAAACTCAGCAGCTGTGGTTTTATGCTGCGTTCGGTTTCTCTGCTTTGAGGATTTAGTGCTGGAACTTTGCGAGACGTTCTGTGACCAGCGGTTTATTTTGGAGACCTGCTACTTCTCTGGTTCTTTGTTTGTTTAAAATTCAGTTTGACTTCTTTTTAAGGTAAAGTGTGAAGTTTGTTCATTGAGAGAAAAACCACCCGAGCGCCAGTTTACACACAGCACCGCGTTCCGTGTCTCCTGGGCCTAAATTCAATTTGCCTTGTGTGCACCACTTTAGACAGTTATGTAACGTGTAATGTGGAAATGTTACAAACCACAAGGCACACACTCTATCTCTCTCTCTCTCTCTCTCTCTCTCTCTCTCTCTCTCTCTCTGTGTCTCGCTGTGGGACAGATTGAGGGATGTACACTCTGTGTTGAGTACAAACAGGAGGATTTGAATTAGAGGAAGGCCGTGGGAGAAAAAGTGCACTTTATTGTGAGTAAGGCAGTGAGGAATGGAGAGAGAGAGAGAGAGAGAGAGAGAGAGAGAGAGAGAGAGGGAGGAAAAGCCTCTTGTCTCTTTACATCACTGAAACCTGAACAGACGTAGCTAAGCAGAGTCGGCCATGTCAGCTTACGTTTGTGTTATAACAGAGGTTTACTGCAGCCCCGCCCTTTCATGAATAAATTATATAAAAGATTCTTTGGATTTTTATCATGAGAATTTTGACTTTTTCTACATATCACATATTTGATATAATAAATGTCCATATGCACAATAGCATGAGTACAAAAGCATGAACTGGGAATAAACCTGAGGGAAAAAGCAAAGGAAAAAAACCTCCACATAATCAAATGCCTTTCTAAAACAACACCAGGTCTAAAATATGTCGTCAAAATGATCATTTTCGAACAAAATATAGCAATAATCTTGACATATATAAACACTTTTCAATGAAAAACAAACGTTTTAGCTCTGTCGTTCATCATTTCTTTTAAAAATGATGAATAATTATGTTGTATGAATAAAAAAATGTGTTCTTTAGGAACAGCTTGAGTTTAAAAAGGGATAAAAGTGAAATAAGAAAAGAATTGTGTATCTTTCAAGCATAAAATATTTGACCAAAATGACAGAAAATACAATTAAAACGGAAAATAGCAATAATTTCAATATGTACAGGATGCACACAGTTTATTAGGATTGTTGTGTGATGCAGATGAGTTTGGAGGTAAAAGTTCTTCATCTTCAATTAAAAATAAATAGTTTTAACCCGGTGATATACCAGAGACAGGCTGCATTCAGAATTAAGAGCAACAGAAAGCAAAATAATGTTCAATGATAAATTACAGTAATGGACTCAAGTGATTTGGAGGTGATTTACATTTTATATTTAAAACAAAAAGAAACAAATCTGTAATAGACTGTCCGTGTGTGTGGACACTGTGTGTGAAGGGGCTTGTGTTCCTGTCCTGTCCTGATTTTTTGCTTTGAATGTGAAAATCCTGAATCGTGCCCAGCACCATGGATGCTTTCTGTCAGTCCTCAGTGTAAGAGCCTGGGAGAATTCATGTACCATCTTTGTCAGGTAAAGGTCAGCCTGAACGCCGGGAGATGACCAGATGTTTCCAGCAGATAAGCTTTTTTTTTTTTAATCTCTCTGTGCGTGTTACAGCTCAGTCCTCTGTCAGAGAGAACACACGGCAAACATGGCGGCCGAGCGCTCGCCTCTTGTCTCCCTGCTCTCTGAAGTGGCTGTTATGTAAATTGTGCTTCAGATGTAATTAAGTCGCTGAAAACCTTTGACCAAACCTGCAGGATCCAGTCCGATCTAGTTCTAGCCCCGGCTCGCTCTTCAGAGGCCGGTACTCTAACAAGCACATCATGCACTGCCATTTCCTAAACACAGCTACTGGCACATGCAGTTATATAAGCTATATAAGCTATGAACAGAAGAAAAACGACATTAAAGAAGCGGTTTGTCATTTTTGCAGCGCTCTGATGCCTGAGAGGTGAATTGCAAATTCATTTAAAATACTGACAAGCCTTCCCTAATGCCTACCTGACCCCGCCCCTTCTGGCAAAACTACACAGGGGCAGAGCTAACGCTTTTTTGCAGCTGGGGGCGGGGCTAATTTCAGGGCCAGAAATTCTACACAAATGAAGGAATGAATGAAACGAAGAAAAAGAGTGTTGTGGTGAAGCAGAGTTACTGTTACCATCTCGGAGTTGATTATTTTCATTTAGCAGCATGACCCAAGGTGTTTTATTCCACTGTACACGTCCCTGTGAATGAGTCTGTTACTATAGAAACCATAACGTATCAAAACGAGAGCATTGATATTAATATTAAATTTGATTTACACCTTCTGACCAATCAGAATCCAGAATCCACAGAGCTGTTGTATAATGACGTGTTCCATGTTTCAGGTCGCTATAAGGCTAACGTTGCTAACATGTAAGGGAAGCTTATAGGCTAGGATTTGTTTTAATAAAGGCTTCTTCTGCTATTTTGTGAAACGTCAGAGTCTGCACATGTCCTAAGGAGTAAACTGGTTTTATTTAATTTTTGTCCAAATGTTTTATTTAAGCCATACACCCCGTGCTGTTACATTTTACTGCCTGCACTGTGACTATCAGATGGCATCCTTAGTGATCCGTCTCCGTAGAAAACGCAGACATTAGGAAACATCATCATTCGTTTAGTCCGAATAAAGATGCATTAGCTGTTTGTGTGTGTGTTTTTTTTTTGCTCTCTCATATTTAAACCCGAGGGCTATGAATAAACCCATAAACAAGCTGCGGTGTCCAGGCTGGAAAATAAAAATAAAAAGAAGCATATTCAGGTCCTGCTGGTGAAAAACTTCACTTGGGGGGAAAAAAAAAAAAGAAAAAAAAAGGGAGGCAATCAAGGCTGTGTGTGGAGCGTCACACACGAGTGGCTTCCACTTAGGCAGGGTTGTCCATGTCCAGATGGAGGAGAGCCAGAGCAGCTCCATCCTTCAGCTTTCACATGGCCAAGGGCTACACGGATGGAGGGATGGCGGGATGGTGGAGTCGGGGGGGGGGGGGTGATGGTGATGGTACAGTCCAGGCCAGCTTTGTTTGGTGCTGTCTTAATGAGAATAGCACTCAGGCTCAGGTCATGAGTGAATATTGCTCCACTTCTCCCCTGTTCACTCTTCACTGAGCTTCAGCCCTGAAAACCTGTAAACCAGCAACCAGCCTGACACAAGCACACACACAACACACACACAACACACACATAACACACACACAACACACACATAACACACAGAGCACTAATAATAATCATAATAATAATAATCATAATAATGCCAGTGACTGGACTGCATAAAATCAGGATAATATTTTTACTCTGTTAATAATTACTCAGTAATATATAGTCTGAAATTTCAACATACTGGAACATTAATATATATTAGATATAAAACTATATATATAAAAAATATGACATCATTCCCCTCTCAATTCTTTGTCCTTTGCCTTTTTTTCTTACGTATTTTTTTTAATACGTAAGAAAATGCTTGCGTATTTATTTATTTATTCAGCTAGTTTTTGTCTTTGACCTAAAAATGACATCAGTCCTTAAAAACAAAAATGAAAGAAAAATAACAGTAATATAATATATATTATAACATAATAATATATCTCAAATAGTTAGACATATTTAAATCATATCTAATATTATTCTTAGAACAAAAGAGCCTATAGGTTGTTTAAGATGAGGTTTGGAGACTGTAGAGAGAATGTAAATAAATATATTCTGTGGTTTATTAGTGTAAAAACGAAATACTGTTTTTTTTTTTTTTAAACAAGCATTTTAACATATCAGGTTTTCTTTCCATTTCAGCCTCATCCGGTGCAATGAATATAAATTCCTCCGAGCAGATGAAAGCATGTCCTGCTTTGTGTTTCTGTGCATAGTGGGGAATGGAGGCCATGTTTTTGGAGAGTGGTGTCTCGGGGCTGTCAGGCAGAGAGGGCGATGCAGTGTGAAAGGACGTGATTATAGGCTGCCTGGGGACTCCTTTAGTCTCAGCCCCATGAGACAAAGGGTTAAGAACACTTAGCCTGGAGGGGGGTACTACCGGAGAGAGGATGGAGGGACGGGGGGACGAGCTGCCTCCTCTGTTTTGGTTAATACGGAGACAAAGCGTTTGCCGAGGTCACGGTGTTTGACATGAGCTGGCGAGGAGATCGCCCTCTGCTGTTGGATTAATGAAGTGCAATTTCTGAAGCTCGTGCTGTTTGCATGTGACCTCTTCTACAGTCTGGGATTTGATATAGCTTTAATATAAATGACTCTTTAGTACAAACTAGAGTATTTTGAAAACTATCTTACACTAAAATACCTGCTTAGACCTAGCCTTCACCCAAATGATGCATGAAAGATGTACTAATAATACATTATAAATGCAGCATTAATAGAACGTGTTAAGTGTTAAATACAGACAGTACATCAGACCCTACAGCATTTCTATAAACACATATTAATAATATGTGATGTAAGCTGAACACAAGCTTCATGAAGAAGTCAGGATCAATGGGGAGGGTTCAGTGCTCTGCTTTTTTTTTTTATTCAAAAGCATGAATTAATGTGTTTTTAAATAGTTAAAGTTACCCCAGTACACGTTATAAAGCAGAATGCCAGGTTACATCACACTTTCGTGGTAGTCTCTAGGGTTGTAATACGTTCATAACCTGTTATAATGCATTCGTTAAGTATTATATAGATCCATATAATTGTTTACGGA
>CM074954.1:24822713-24857587 GCA_037577455.1 Pangasius macronema
CTGTTGGATTAATGAAGTGCAATTTCTGAAGCTCGTGCTGTTTGCATGTGACCTCTTCTACAGTCTGGGATTTGATACATTATAATACATTATAAATGCAGCATTAATAGAACGTGTTAAGTGTTAAATACAGACAGTACATCAGAACCTACAGTATTTCTATAAACAAATATTAATAATATGTGATGTAAGCTGACATGAAGAAGTCACGATCAATGGGGAGGGTTCAGTGCTCTGCTTTTTTTATGCAAAAGCATGAATAAATGTTTTTTTAAATAGTTAAAGTTACACCAGTACACGTTATAAAGCAGAATGCCAGATTACATCACACTTTCGAGGTAGTCACTAGGGTTGTAATACGTTCATAACCTGTTATAATGCATTCGTTAAGTATTATATAGATCCATATAATTGTTTACGGAAAGGCATTATAGTTTATAGTAACGTTTTAATGCATTTCTCATTATAAGCAGTGTTTATAACATATTTAACCGGGTCTTATTTGCAACACCTTCTATATATTAATAACAGCGTTCTGTCATAAGCATGTTATATAGCAACATATACATTATTCGCATAAATAACACAATTTAACCACGCCCATCTGTACCACTACGCTTCTCGATTAAGACAGATATAAATAGTAATAATAGTCTTAAGAACACTGGTCACTAATGGTGTAATGGACTCTGAGAGTGTTTCCGATATAACTATCTTTATAACACTATCTTTATTCTATTTTTTATTTGATTTTCTTGTGACTAGCAAGTTGTTTTTTTTTCACTACAGACTGGAAGTATTTTAGGTCAGTCTACCTGAGACTCGTTCTGTAGCAGTGAGTGGTGAAAAATCTATCAATGTCGCTATAATTTATGTTTCTCAGTTGATGCCAATTGGCCTCTGGCACTTCAGCGGGCGCGGCGGCTCTCTCCGAATCGAGGGGGGGTCCAATACTTCCATACAAGCCTGAGGGCAAGACTGGCATTTCACTTTGTCACAACTGCCAAGCCTGCCAGAACACTGAGGCTCTTTCACTGTGTGTGTGTGTGTGTGTGTGTGTGTGTGTGTGTGTGTGTGTGGTGTTGCATTGCCAGGCATGAATAATGCTGTTATGGGGATGTTATGTTTACACAGTTCTGTGTCTTCCTATATTATTTAAAAACTCATACTAATGCATATATATTATTTAGATCCCACACACATCTCTCAGATTTCGTCTGAGGAAAATACACATCTGTGTGTGTGTGTGTGTGTGTGTGTGTGTGTGTGTGTGTGTGTGTGTGTGTGTGTTTGGTACAGGCAATTAATGAACAAAAAACGTTGGATAATATAATTTCATATATAATTATATTATTAATATTACAGGCTTCTTCTGCTAGCTCTATCTGTCGTGTGTGTGTGTGTGTGTGTGTGTGTGTGTGTGTGTGTGTGTGTGTGTGTGTGTGTGTGTGTGTGTGTGTGCATGTGTGTGTGTGTGTGTGTGTGTGTGTGTGTGTGTGTGTGTGTGTGTGGCTGCATTGCTTCAGAAACCCAGTCTGCAACACAACACTTCATATGAATCCTAGATTCATAATGCATTATGATTACCTTAATACCATGCCATAAAGCATACATAACACCTATAATGCTTAACATAACCTTTATATAACCTTGATATATAACCTACATTTGTAATGCAGGGGTATTTGGCATCTTCATATCAGGTCACATAACACATTGTAATACTGTAGGCATTAATGCTCTATAGCGTAATGCTCTATAGCGTGCTGTTATAATGCATCACAGCAATTTCATTCACATTTGAAGATGTTTAAAAAATTCACTTCAACATATAATACAACATTTAGGCTTCCAGGTCATTGCAGGTTTTAACACAGCTGTTGAGTACAGTTTGAGCAAAGGTGGATGTTATAATACATTATAACTCTCACTATAACAAAAGTCCTGATAGTTTCTGTACTGAGTTATAATGCATTACAACTAGTGACTAGTATTCTTATGAACAGGTATTATACTGCATCATGGAACCAGACATTTTACATCTTATTATGTTATGTTAAGTTGTGTATTCCGCTCTATAAAGGGTATTGATATAAGTATAACTATTTATAAGCAGTTTATACACGCTTGGTGTTATGTATGCTAATGATACACAGTATAAAGGCATTTATAATGCATTATGAATACAGGATTAATAGGACATGTGAAGTGTTACCTATAGACACTACAGCAAGTGTATTGATGTAACTATAACTATGCACAAACATTTATACATGCCAGGTGTTATAAGGTGTTATGTATCCTCTATAATGCATCATAGATGGAGACGTTACTCTGTGATATTTTGAGTTTTTTTTTTGGTCAAGGCCACCAGGTCAGACAGCTGAAACGCAATGTCACCCGGAATAAAAGCCATTTCCAAATGAGACGTCTGTAATTACTCAATGTTCGAAATAATGCAGATAATCTTTTCAAACTGTGATTGCTGCGGCGCTCGCACTCGCTCCTTTCTTTTCTCGAATCCTGCAAGCGCATGAAATAACATTCACAAAGGTGACTCCGCTGCCTAATTGAACCCCTTCGACTGCGTCGTCTCCTCACAGGACACAAATGACGGTCATTTCCATTCGCCGTTATGACATAACTATATTTTGACATGTTCACTGATGGGGAAATTGGTTTTGACAAAGAAATTGGAAACGTAAAATGGGGTTGCGGCGGCTCGTCAGACGCAGGTTTAATACGAAATGACCTTTCCATCTAACCGCTAATTGTTCAGCCCTTCCGCTCACACCCGTCTGCTCGTATTGACTTTAAGAGCGACACGGCGACGCTGATATCCGTAATTCATTACAAACAACGAAAATCCTTCGCTAAATTAGTTTAACATTTTGATTAATCTTAACATGTGTTATCTCTCAGGTCAAAATGCAATTAGTTCATTTCTCCGGAGAGTCACTGGACACACATTATGAGATATCACGGCAATAACTGTCAGGGTGAGGATAAACTGCTGTCTTTCACAGAGTCAAATTACACACACACACACACACACACACACACACACACACACACACACTGGAACTGTCACCACTGGGTGACTGATTTGGTGCTAAATTCACACTTTTCTGTTTAAAACACACTGAGACTTTGTCACTGTTTCTCAATAAATTTGATCTGATTTGAAGAACATCTCATAAGAGCTCAGCTTGTGATGTCACAACTTTGAACCAATCACATCCAATATGCAAATTATTACAGGATGACCACATGACACCTTGAAATTTTTCCATAGCTAGCTAGCTAACTTAGCAAATGTTAGTTATGAACGAAATTGTTGTTTGATGTTATATTTGGACAAGTTGGGCTGCTGTTAAATGATAAAATGACGATGTAAAACAAGACTTGGGTAGTTTAAAAGCGGGTAACGAGCCAGATAGCTGGAGTTTAAATGCAGGGATGTTTAAAAATTGAATAAACATTTAATAAGCGTTTAATGAGAATAAATATATAGAGAAATTTGTATGGCATTTATGGTGTTTTTGGACATTGTGTTCGAGTAAATAAAATCATAATCATAATTCTTTTGTTCATCCACCGGGACTGTTTTGATTACTCAGTGTAATTTGGTTATAGCGTGTAGAGGAACCAGAAACTCCCACAGACAGAAACCGGAGCTCAGGATCGATCCCTTGACTCCGAAACACTTCCTTTATCTGAAATTGGCCAATACAAGAGAAAGTAGTGCGGGTGCTCCTGTGAAAACGAGGGCTATTTTAGAGACTGACAGCCAATTCAATTTCCAGATTGAGATCATTTTGCTGAAACGGCAAATTAAAGATGATTATCACGACTGAAAAGATTTGCAAATTAGGCCACTATTAGGTGCCTGTTTCACTCTTTCATGCAGCACTACGCAAAACTCCTAGACACGATACGATTTTTAAAAGATTGTGCAAAGGATAGACAGATTATTCGTTTTAAATTTGAATTGTTTTATTGTTTACGTGTAGATGTAAAACTCTACACATGCTTATCTCAGGTAGAAGCCTACCCTATTTTGTAAACTATGAATCCTAAAGGAAAGGATGAAAGGATGTAATATTGTAATATTAAGAAATGAAAACGCTTTCTGACGCATCTACTGAACATCCAGAGAGACTGAATTAACACCGAATACTCGGAATAAGCACAGTGATAGATGACAAACACGAATCCTGCCTTCACTGGCTGTGTTTTGCTTTGTACATTAACCCCTAGACGACGGACAGCCGTGGGCTTTTAATTCGTAATGCTGTCCTTCTCATTGGTGGACAGAAGGACGCATGGATGGATGGTTTGCATGCTTGAGTGGATGGACAGATAGTTGGATTTCCAGACGACAGATGGGTCTCACCAGTAATCGATCTCCCCCTCGGCGTGATCCGGGTTAGTTAGACATGCTGCTTTCCTGAGCGGGACTTGCTTCGGCTGTGTGCGTAATGAGTTTCGCTGTGCAGTAGAAGTCTATTGATGGTGAGCTGTAACGTATACGTCCCTGAGGAAGACGCCGTGTCATCCGTGTCATCCGTTGCCCTGAATGAGTCCTGCTGGTTCATCTTGTACAGCATGTGTGACATAGTACTGAAAGTGTGAGGGCAGGGTTATCTCTAAATTAAAAGTTTGTTGATTTTTTTTTATAGATACTCACTACATCGTACACTTTGTACGTACAGACCATTAGCTAGCTAATCAAGCCAGATGCTATTTCCACATTACACATTATTAATATTAGCTAGCTTTTAGCAATTGTGGCTACCAGTTTTGGTTACACAGTAAAGCAGTTTTCCTAATCTTGCTAACTAACTAGGTCACTTGTTTGAATAGTTGGCCTAATGTTAACTAGCTCACTGACAAGCCACTAGTTTTCATTGCACATTAGCATGTAACAGTTAGCCTAAGATATCAAAATTGCCTCGAAATATCTGTAACAATCAGAAGCTGAAGAGATGATATTCTTTAATAAATAAAAAATCTGCAAATTTCTGTTGTATGAAAGGAATAAAACACTCTGCAATGTGCTGTTATAGGAAAATAATCCCTAGGCCACAATGCTAGCTTGCTCGTTAACTGCTCGATATGCTAATGCTTAAACCTAGCATGGCTTCCACAGTTCCATGTCGTTACCGTCGAATAATTTGCGTATCTGACGTGATTGGATTAAGAAGCTAATTTTGTGAAATCGTAAACTTTTTTTCTGTGATTTTGTTTTTGAGAACGATGGTTTAAAATAGAAAAATGTAAATTTAGTGTTAACAATTCGGACACAGATTCAAATCAGACATCTCAGAACAGTTCTTAAATTTGTGAATGTATTTTAGTAAATATATCAGATATTTTATGTTTATAATAATAATATATGGTCACTGTTTTCATGCACACAGAATGTCGGTGTATATTTATATATATATATATTGTGTGTGTGTGTGTGTGTGTGTATACGTGTGTGTGTGTGTGCGCTCTTTGGCCAGAGGGCTGTGCTGCTTCCTGAAGCATGTCTCTGAATCCCTGGAGACTTTCATTTACTCCCAACATAAGACCGTGTTATTGGCCATTATCTCTGCTGTCAGCCGCTGCGTTGATATCTAATGAAGGGGCATCTATGTCTGGCTGCCATTTTTCAGCGGCGCGGTGTTGCCGTGGAGACGTGCCAGGCGAGGGCAGAGGGGCCCGGCACGTCATTTTCTACTTGAACCAGATAAGACAGGCGTTTAGTGCCAGAGCCCAGGTTCAATATTTATTTTGCGAGCTTCGTTCATTTGCATTGTGCATATTTCAAATGTTACATCCTGCGAGAGGGAACAGGAACACTGTGCCTGATCTCATCAGCTGTCCCTGATTCATGATTTTTACAAGTATGGAGTGTTAGATTTGGATTTTTAGTACATCGGTGGAAGATATGATCGTTCAGGAATGCACTCGGAGCAGAAAATCCGGTCCGAATCAGTTATAAAAAGCAAACGATTAGGAATTCTTCTTGTCAATAGTCTGTTGTTTCACCGGTGTCACAAAACATGTCATTTTTTTTATCCATTTATAGTTACAATCAGAATCCAGAACCCCAGGTGTAAGAGAAATTATGCGTTAAGGATGTGCTTTTTACAGTAAACAAAGAGGCTGACGCTGCAGCGTTTCTACTTCCTGTTCCAGTGAGCTGAACAAGAACAAGTTCATTCCCTTTCTCGCTTACGTTACAGCAGCTGTAAACATTTATTTGTCAAAGGAAGGAGACACTGCAGACTTCCGTAAATGTTAAATGAACATCTCCTTATGCAAAGCTTCACCAACAACCCACCAGCAACTGTGGAGCTTCTGCTGTACAAGTCACTGTGAATGAGTTTTAACTGTATGTATAAATATACGTTAATGTCAGGCACTACTCTCAGGTCAACATCTTCTGACCAATCAGGATCCAGAATTAAACGGCACTCTGCTATACATTTTAATAAGCCATATAACAAGCTCCAGGTGCAGCACTGTTGTCACAGAAATCAAAATGGCCGCCGCCGCTGTGTTTCCCCGCCCTGTTCCAGTGAGCCGAGCTCTTTCTGCGCGCCGATGTTAAATTCCTCAACACGCGGCCGCTGCGTCGGTCACGGCTCCTAACAAATGAGGAGTGGAGTGTGTGCAGAAATTGCTGATGGCTATCAGGGCTGTGCTGCGTGGAGGAACGCTCCTATCCCCCTCTCATCCTTCCTCACACTCTCCATCTTCTGTGGCTCATCCACCCTGATGGCGAAACGCATTCTGATTTCTCTCACCTTATTTTATCTGTGCGCATGATTACAATGTTTGTTTGTTTTTAGTTCTAGCATTAAGGTGCTTATCTTTTTTCGATGAGAATTGCAGTACGGAGGATTAAATTGCGTAGTCAGCTCTGAGGGAAATAACACCGTGAAAGTAATACTGGATGAAGTGAGAAACGTGACGTTTGGAATAAAAAAAAATAAATCATTTTACTGATTTAAATGTCATCCTTGACCTAATGACCAAATCACCCCATTATTTAAATACAAATTGCCTTTTTAAATATGATTAGCCTTATAATTAAATCCATGAGTATTTTTGATAAGTCAATAAATCAATAAATAATTTATATTTCTATACGTAAATGATCAAAAGGTTATTTTTGGTATCAGGATCCACCTCCTGCCCCTTATTGCTTTTAAAATTTTTTTTTAAATTTTTTTTTAATTATGATTATTCTTATAATTAAAGGCGTTATGTACTGACAATAGTCTAACTGGCCAAAAAAAGATATGTATTATTTAATTAAAAAAAAACAAAACATCACGTCCTATTAAATTCAAGTTTACAATTTTGAAAAAAATTAATAAAAATATTTTTTTTAATTTTTTTTATTGGCTGGAGTTTTTGCTTATTTATTTTTATATCTAGCCATATATAACCTCTTTTTTTGTTTTTTTGTTTTTGCGCTCTCTCTCTCTATATATATATTATTTTGTTAAATATTTGAAGCTAATTGATACATATTTTAATATTCTCACTTCGTTCTCTGATGATTGCCTTGTTTTTTTTTTATTATTTTTTATTTTTTAGAATTACAGTACATCAGATCAATTTGCGCAGTCGGCGTCAGCACTGAAATTGTCTGAGTAACACCAGATGAGGTGCGAAAAGCATCCAGGAATTTATATATATATGTGATTTGACGTAAACCGAATATTTCACGTTAGTGAAATTATTAGCTTTACTGATTAACCTCATGTGCGAAGCAATTCCGCGTCTCGGATGGATTTACATCGTCTACGCCTCATGCAGGTTTTTAGGGTTCTTCCTTGGAAATGTTCGACGCCTAACAACAAAAACCTCCTGTAGGATTTCAGATAAATTACATTCCTTTTGAAACATGTGTGTGTGTGTGTGTGTGTGTGTGTGTGTGTGTGTGTGTGTGTGTGTGTGTGTGTTAAAGGTCTTATTTTCTCCCTCTCACATGGCCCTAATGTCCCAGAGCTCCTCACTGCAGTCGTACCTGTAATTGAAAACAGGAAATAATTTAATGAAATCCAGCTAATGGCACAAATCAAAAAAAAAGCCAGCTGGAGAGTTGAGCAGAGTTCTCCAGACTGTCAGAGTGGCGTTTAAAACCTGTTGAATGGAATAATAATAGTTTGCGGAGGAGAGGAGGAAGTGTTAATCTACGCCTACGGCCGCTGATGTAGTTTCTCTTGTAGTTTCCCTGAACACAGGGATCAGCTCGGGCGGTTAAAGGCGATAACATCAACGCTGTCTTTTTTTGTTGTTTTTTTTTATAATCTTTCCAAGTAAAATGGCTTCCTTCCTTCCTTCCTTCCTTCCTTCCTTCCTTCCTTCCTTCCGCACTTCCTTCCGCACTTCCTTCCGCACTTCCTTCCGCACTTCCTTCCTTCCGCCCTTCCTTCCTTCCGCCCTTCCTTCCTTCCGCCCTTCCTTCCTTCCGCACTTCCTTCCTTCCGCACTTCCTTCCGCACTTCCGCACTTCCTTCCGCACTTCCGCATATCTAGATTTTTGGCATCTGCCCTTACTCTCACCACTTTTTCTCTTTTTTCCTTATCCGAGTCTTTCTTGATTTTGACTTTTTCTTATTCTTCTGTTGGTTTTATTATTTATTTTTTTCATGCGTAGTGTTTTATCTGAGTGTTTCAGTGGTGCGCGCTGTAGTCTGTAGCTTCGGAGAAGACAGAGGTTGGTCAGATAGATGAGGTTAAGTCATTTGTTTTTCTTTCTTTCCTTCTTTCTTTCTTTCTACCTGATGATCCTCATGATGCACGTGTCCCTCAGAGGAAGGAGTAAAAGAACAGAATTGAGAGCTTTTATTAGCGTTTAAGAGCCTGAGCAGAAACGAGGCAATCCTTCTCTCCGTCCTAACTCGATGTGGCCTTTAAACTATCTTCCATTTTCTTTCTCCTGCGTTTCATCTTTCCTCATCTTGAGCTTTATTATATCTGAGTAAATGCTGCTGCAGTCAGATGAACTTGGAATTATTATAATTATTGCAAGATATTAACCATGGCGGTCGGTCTTTCTTTTCTACCAAACATAACCGAGTGCAGAAGTTTGCACACCCTTAAGACTAAATGAAATGCACATTTAATTTAGAGGAACAGTATATTCAGCGTGTTCAGTTTCACAGATGTTCCTTCATTAACGCAAGTAATAAAAATAGGCGAATAATGCGCGGTAAAATATTAATAGTCCGAAACATATCACAGCTACATGTGGTCTGTTGGCAATTCACACACAATATGGTGGAAATGTGGAAGGTAATTATCACCAAGCTTTATAATGTGTGTAAATAAACACTCCACCGTATGCCAGTCGCCTGCAGCTAGTCTCGGCAAAGCTACTAAAGTTACCGTGACATGGTATAATGGCCATATTATTTTCATTTCTTTCTACGGGTTGTAATGTACATAAGAGAAAAGCAAAAATAACAAGGCGACATAATGCAGCTGCCAAACTGTTGGTGCTAGTCAGGGTTTCAAATGCAAAATGAAAAATAAAAACATGCAGGTAGGTGAATTGGTAAGTGTAGGTGTGAACGTGTGTGTGAGTGTGTGTGTGTGTGTGTGTGTGTGTGTGAGTGTGTGAGTGTGTGGGTGGTGCCCTGTGATGGACTGGCATCCCATCCAGGGTGTATTCCTGCTTCACACTCAGTAGGATCTGAGTCACTCTGCCCAGGATAAAGCAGTTAATAAAAATGAATGAATGAGGGAACAATAAACTGATCGAATGTATGACATGCCTTGTTGTTTCCTGTTATAGGAAAATAATCAAATTCAGGGAGGTAACAGTAACTATGCTTCATCACTCCATCCCATTGTTGATTAATTTCCTATAACAGCACACACAGGTGTTATGTTCCTTTCTTATAGACACATGGCGTGTTTTCTTTGTGTCATCTTGGTGGAAATAAAGTAGTAAAGTTAAAAGGCATTTGAATTATTCAGGATAACCGTGTGTGTGTGTGTGTGTGTGTGTGTGTGTGTGTGTGTGTGTGTGTGTGTGTGTGTGTGCTTTAGCATAGGGTGTGTGCATGGTTGCTATGTTTATCAAAGGCGTCCAGCAGATGGTCTGTGTCTTCTCGTACCTGGTCCAAGTCCAAATCTCCCTGCTGCTCTCACACCCACTCTTGTCCAAACTCGATACATCTCTCTGTCACGCACACACACACACACACACACACACACGAACACATGCTAGCATTCATACATTCTTATGGAATAAATCCAACATCTTGAGAATATTAGAGCGTTATTAGAGTATTATTAGAGAGAGAGCTCATCATCTATGCTTTGTACTTCACTGTGTTACTCAGTGAGTGTGATTTAATAATAATTAAAAAAAAGAAAATTGCTAACACACACACACACACAGAGCCAGAAAAGGAAAAAGCTAATAGTAGCGGCTATAAGCACTGCAGAAGGGTGGAGCAAATCAGTGGAGCTGAACGAGGATTGCGGCAGGCAGCGGGCCTCTCCTCCAGAAAATGGTTTCTGAGACACAGTCACACACTGACACTGTCTGGATAGATAACACACACACACACACACACACACACACACACACACACACACACACACACACACACACACACATATATCACACATGTGGAGACAAAATCTGCCATGGTTTCAGACAGAAAATGGCTTCCCTTCAGTGTGAGGTCAGTGGACCGGCATCCAAATTCAAATCCGTTTGTGGACTGTGTTTATCAATACATAAATTATGCAATAAAGAATAATAATAATAATAATAATAATAATAATAATAATAATAATAATAATACATTTCCAAAAAAGTGTTTGATTTTGTCTGATTATAAATATCATCCCAGGGTCCAGGAAATGACATCACTGTTTTCAGATGTCACATGGTCAGGTGGACTGTGTGTGCCTTGTACATAGATTTAGCTCCTTCTCAAGTGAAATGGATTTGAAATTGAATAAACACTTAAATGTCTTTCTAGAATAGTTACGCTTTGGTAACACGTTCAGAGTTTTTCACATTTACATATTTAATCGTAGAATACCTACATGGATAGTTAGCGAATTAGCTCCATAGCTAATGCAGCCAAGGCCTAGGCTACTGACAGCTATGTACGGCTAACCTAGCTACTTGCAAATTCTTCAACAAAGCTTGAACTGAGTATATTTTATGTTCTAATATAAACGCTTCAGTGATTATAGGTTGTATTGGTAAAAAAAACAAAACTATACTAAGCTATGTTAGAAATGTCTGATGCTATCTAATGCTTATTTTCTCTATACTCATGCGTGCTGATAAATGCCACTTGGCCGTAAATTACCGAGCTTGCTCACAGCACATTTACATTTGGTGAACCTCATAGCTCATAGAGAGCTAAAAAACAACAGTTAAGCTTGGTGTGTGCTGAATCTTCCAGTAATGCAGCTCAGCCATTGCATCACAGCAGCTTCCATAGACACACATTAACTCTTCCTCCTTGTTTTTTAGGGTGCCATTACTTTTGTCCTAACTAAATAGGTAGTCTTATCTTAATTTATGGATATGTTTTGGATTGCTTCTTTCAAGCTAAGTGCAACTAATAAGTTAGAGAAAAGATTTCATTAAATACATGTGTGTAATTGTATATAAACGTGACGGTAGTTTCCGCATCTGCGTCGACTATGGCGACTTTCTTATTTGAGGCCTTTAAACTGAGCGTTAGTGTTAGTGTGTCTTTTTATGTTAATATACACCAACTCAGAAGCTAGTTAGCTAGTTTTACAAATAAATCCATACGTTTTCTTCATGATAAATGAGGCCCAGTGAAGATACCCATACTGGTGGCACTGAATCTGCACTACAGAGTCAGTCAGTCAGGCAGGGAAAAAAAACATGACTTATTCTTAGCCGCCCTGCTCAGCATTTCCTTACCTCATCACTTTGATTATTTATGAGCTGATTATTTGTCTCCCATGCCGACTGTATTACCGCTGCTGCTTGCTCCCTGTTTGACATCACGCCTTTGATGATGACAAGCATTTGTAGTGTACCCCCATCAAAGATTCAAGTGGGAGTCATAAATCCGTACAGAGAGCACTTTCTGGCAACTGTCCATTTTGTCCTGCGAGGGCTGAAAGTGCAATTGATCAAAATGTTGCCTTCGCTTCGAGGGCTCTCGTCCTGTAATGGCCTCCCTCCTAAAGCTGCCTGGATTTATGGCCACCATAACTGCACTACTTCTCCTGTGCTCCAATGCCTCTGGCATCTTCCACATGTTCCTCGGTGTGTTTGTGTGTGTGTGTGTTAGCAAGGAAATCACACTAGAACACCATTACCATTATGCTTTGATAACAATCTCAGTCCCCAGTGTCCTTTCAGACATATAACAATGTTTTCATTAAGATTTCATAATTCATAAGTCGGCTGTCCGGCACGTGGCCCAGCTGGTCATCTCCATCCATTTTACCATTATGGTGCAGATTAAAAGCCCTTTGTCCCCTCCTAGTACGGGTTTTCATTAAAAAAAATCTCAAGAGATAGGTTTGTTTTGAGCTGAAAGGGAGCCTCGGGGAAAACTGCTGGTCCATGTTCACTTCTCACACTGCTTTCATTTTGTGCTTTCAGAGAATGTCATTTTACTCATATGGCATGCGGTACTCGTCTCTATTATTATATACAACATTCCGCTACTGCTGAATGCCTCTCTCTCTTTCTCTTACACACACACACACACACACACACACACACTGGTGTTGGCAAGTCTGTGGGTTTTCTGCAAAATTGGGCAGATTTTGAGAACTGCTAGAAAATACATAAAATAGAAGAGAGGCCTTGTTTTAATTTAAAGAGCTTTGTGACTCTTTGTTCATATTTTCCATGTCTTTCATAATATATTAAATTATAAAACTATTCTTTAATAGTTTAAATTAATTTACAACGTATAAATTATTGTCTTCTTTAGATTAAATTTAATATTTTTATGATTTGTGCTCATATTTTTATATTTTAATCTTTATATGCTGATTCTTTTTATTTATATTCACTTCATGTTTTATTGTACTTGTTATGTATTATTATTTTTTTATTATCATTGCCATATTTTGTTCTTTTTTTGTATGTATATATTTTATGACTGTATTTTTATGATGAATCTTCTTTACACATTTACAGAGGCTTGCATAAGTGTTCACCCCCCTTGAACTTTTCCACATTTTATAGCATGACAACCTGGAAAAGAAATCGACTTAATTGGGATTTTATGCCATGAATCTGCACAAAATATGTGGTGTAAAAGGAATAAAACACTTCAGGATGTGCTGCTATGGCACACAGCATTTTATTCCTTACTTGTATTAGGTTACTTTGTAAATATGTGTGGCAATTGCAGTTATAATATCTGAGTCTAAAAGCATTGTTTGTATTGGACTTTGTCACTGTACAACCCTACACACACACACACACACTGCCATGTTGCTTCTTGTTCTGTGATCTGTATTATCGCATTGGACCCTTCAGCATGGCCAGTCACTCATTAAGTATTAAGTGGCACTGGATTAATGGCAGAGGGAAGCAGCTGGTGGTAAAGTGTGCTGGTGTCTTTAGTAAAAACAACACTCACTTTAATTAATAATTGATCACTGCTCCATCCAGAGAGACTACCAGTGACATTTGATCTGTATTAAGAGGTCAGCGAGTCTCTGTCGACGTCCCGCTTTGCTCAGAAACTCCCTGCTCAAGGCTGAGCTCAGGTTTAGTGGCTGTGCTGTAAGCTTCGTTTTTTTCAAACGTTCAGATATGGATTTTGAGATTAATTTTGTTCTTTACTACTGAACCAAACACATACGTCTTAAACCAGGCCTGATGGGAATCGGTCCTTTCTGTAAATGTAGCTTATACTACATAATAAGAATCATTTCAAACACAGGACACAGCAAAGATCACTTGGTGTGCCGTATTTATGATTTAAATCCTTATCTCTGATTAATTCTGGGTCCATTTTGGGAAGAGTGCTGAGCTTCGGCTTTTGACCGAACGTAATCGCACAAAGTTACCTGATAAGTGATGAAGTATAATAGAAACACGTCTTGTGCTGTTAATGCTGAAGATTCTGGGGTTTTTTTGGGAAGCTGTCTGACTCAGTTTGGCCTAATCCCATAATCTCTACTGGCTCAGTATTGTAGTGTAGGCTAGCCCAAAATTAATGAACTTGGGGAGAGGAGTGGGATTTGCACGTGGATCAGTGGAAGATAGCCCATGTGACACATGAATCACATCCCTCCCTCAGCCAGGAGACTTTAAGTTTCTCTGTCAGAATTTCACCTCGGAATTGTTTGGCAGTGAAAACAAAAAAGTATGAATATTTTGCTTCATTTTTCTCAGTACAGAGAAATATCGAAATTACCGCCTTTGCTACAGGAGCTGTATTGAGAGATGCCAACTGTAACATAAGTCCATGAGATACGTCCAAAAATTATATCACTCTTTATGCAGGGAAAGTTACGTGTATTCAGAGATGATTTGCTGGACTCCATATTGAGGGTATGCAAACTACCTCAGTGTAGTTCGCACCTCAGATTTTTCTTGACAAGATAGTGTCTAGGAAACTGCGTGTGCAAAAGGAGGTGGTCTAGATGCTTTTGAGAAACCCTGTTTCAGACGCTTCTACTCATGAAACATCTGGTAACTTCCAAGATATGAACCACACACAGGTACTGTAATTTACATGGTCTGAATGACACGTCCAGAAAATCGAATTAAGCAAGTGCTTAAACCGTCTCTGAATACGTGTAACTTTCCTCACAAAAACACTGATGGAACTGTTTTGACTTAATTCACTCTGAATACTGTTTCAGATCAGGTAGAAAGAGATCAAAATAAAAAAAAATCTGTATTCCTTTAAATAAAGAATCTATTTCTAGTAAGTAGTAGCTTATTTTGGGGGATCTATAGTTCCTATTTGCAAAGAGGGAGTATGAGGGATAGTCAAGTATTGGAAGCTTATATTATGCTGAGCTGCTATATGGGTAATGGTACCGTTCACATTTCCATGCAAAGTGCATCACAGCTGGATACCAGCACTGGCCATGATGAGCAAATCAGCCCCAGTGCTCAAAAGCCACCAATCAGCTTCCATGCCAGACGACCAGGCGAAACATACATGTATTCTCAGACAAGGCCATGAAACCAGTATAGATGATAGTTGATTAGTTAGGACAAATATGTTGTTGNTGTTTAAGTGGGAAATATGTAAACATATCCATCACTATGGATCAGGTGATGTGTGGATAAATCAATTTGGTCAATTATCCTGATGCCTGAAAAAATGGACTCACACATGGACTTGATGCAGTGGCTTTTCCTAGCACGAATGAAATGCTAGGAAAGACTTTTTTTTTTTCCAGAGGATGCAGCTGCAGACAAATTAGATCGCTATGAATATGTTTATTCATGCACTTTCCTTTTACAAGTGCCCTCATAAATTCTGCAGGTGGTGTATTTTTTCCCATTTCCCTTGCACTTTGTAACAACATTAGTGGAAGAAGTGATTTGTAGTGTTACAGAGACAAATTGCCAAACTTTCTTGGTTAATAAATGTCCCCTAGATTTCTCGGCTTTAAACCGATCCAGATTTTGTTGCTAGATTTCAGTCTGGTTTTACGCTGTGCAGTTTTGGTGGTCTTTTAAGATTGTTGCTTGTCCCAATGTTTGAGATGATCCCAATAAAATCTTGGCCATATCTGGTTCTATAACAGGCTGTGGGATAACGTGTTCTAGATATCATATTACACAATGCGAATCCTCTAACGATAGACCTGAAATTCAATAAAATTGCTACGTTCGGTTAGTGTCATCAATCAGCGTGATCTGTGGTCATTCAGAAAATAGGCTCGCATAAACACAAAAATCCTTGAGGTAATAAGGTTCATGTTTTGCCATCACCACTCCCATATTTGTAGCTGTCCCATGAGTTTTGCCTCATCCTATGCCATCCTCCTATTGGTAGGTTTTTGATAATCGTTGTAGCAGCAGTCTGACTCTGACACTGCCAGGACTTATTTGTCAGCCATCTTTGGTTACAGTGGTAAACCTGGCTTTGAGAACAGGAAATAAAGACTACCGGTGTTTCTTAGAGATGTTTAAGCTTGGTACTAATCTGTCTCCGTTCTCTTCCAGCCCGCGAGGAGAATGTGGCCACCTTCCGAGGCTCGGAATACTTCTGCTACGACCTCTCACAGAACCCCATCCAGAGCAGCAGTGATGAGATCACTCTCTCCTTTAAGACCTGGCAGCGCAACGGGCTTATTCTGCACACGGGCAAGTCGGCTGACTACGTCAACCTGGCACTGAAGGACGGTGCGGTATCCCTGGTCATCAATCTAGGTTCTGGAGCCTTTGAGGCCATTGTGGAGCCAGTCAATGGCAAATTCAACGATAATGCTTGGCATGATGTCAAAGTTACACGCAATCTCAGACAGGTAATGTTAAATAGACAAAGCTTTGAGGGCTCACCATTCTAATGCTAGTCTTTATCTGCTGTCTTTCTTAAAGATATAATGCTTCTCCTGTTTATTTTTCTCCACTTTTATGACTTTCTAGACCAGCTATCTTTTCCCAAGGTCTTTACTTTCCACCTCATGCTAAGCCTCTTTAAGCATTAACCTCCGTCATAGGCCATCAGTGGTGTGATGGCTTCAAGAGGTTGCCTTGCTCTTTTTCTACCTCTCCCTCTCTCATTCTGTAGATATTCTCTTCACTCGGGTGAATAGTGCTTCTTATCAGGGTGGCAGGGAGACGCTTCA
Organism: Pangasius macronema; assembly: GCA_037577455.1. Lineage (NCBI taxonomy): Eukaryota > Metazoa > Chordata > Actinopteri > Siluriformes > Pangasiidae > Pangasius > Pangasius macronema. The sequence goes on from CM074954.1 coordinate 24,839,520, forward strand.
GCCAAGCTCAACCGTGCCATTTACCCACAGCCAATTTTTGTCGGTTAAATCGCTCAATGCACCGACTGCATTTTAAAATATGTAAATGTTTAGGGGTGGTTTTGCTCCTCAGCAGTGGATATTTTTGGCATGGGCAGATATGGAGGTGATGGCGCCCCCTGAGCTCCATCCATCAAGCTCAAAACACATCTCTCTATTTTGTTTTATCCACACTTTATGTAATATTTTTTCACATCTTAGCTGGAAATAAAAGGCTGTGCATCTTGAGAATCTGCTAAACTGAGGAAAGCTGGTTATAACATCTCCAGTGTGATATTTGCAAAAATGTTCAGTACAGGATTTGGAATCCTCGACATGCATGCTGCCTGAGATTAACTTACGTTACAGTTAAGATATTGTTGCTGAAAACATTGCATATTTATGAGCCCTTTTAAAGTAAGTATGATCTGTTTTACACATTCAACACACACACTGTGCTATTTTAGGAGTAGGAGATAAATGTCAGTGATAGCCCTGAATCTTGGTCTTTTTTCTTTCTCTCTTTCTCCCAATCTCACTCTTTCATACTTTGCTTCTCAATGGAAACTAACCACTCATGGAATGAGTCTGTTTTACTAACCGTTACCTGAACGACTAATGAAGCTCCCTAATTATTCATCATTGGTTTTGTTTTGATTTTTACATCATTTTCTTGACAGCTCTTTTTGTTCACTGTTTCATTTCCTTTCTTCCCCCCTTTTCACAAAGCATTCAGGCATTGGACACGCTATGGTAAACAAACTACATTGTCTGGTAGATATCATTCCTATTGTCCTTTTCTTTTGGTTTGCCGTGTGCTTTCCTGGCCCTCTTCCTTTTTCTTTGAGTTTCTTTCTAAACGTCATAATCGACTATCGACCAAAAAAAGGAAATGGGGTTGGCATTCTGGGTGTTCTTCACTTTCTCCTTGTCCTGTTTTCTTCTTCATCATGGCTTTTACTTCTTTTTTCTGGCTTACTCTCTCTGAACTTCCTCCTCTTCTCTTTAAAAGACCTTGATATGTAATTTTGTAGGCTGTAGTGGTATAATAAAAGCCTTTCTGTTTGCCGGATACTGTTGACGAAACTGGCAGAAGCTTTCCACCAAGAAACAGAGTGAATAAATACAAAATAAGAACAGCCAGTGGGCAGGGGAGCTCTGACAGTTGTTTCCAGTACAGACTTGCATGGCGTGCCAGCTCATCTCCATTTTCACTGCAGCTTTTTTGTGATCTTCGCCACTAACAACTTCATCACCAATTACCCATCACCCATTGTGTACCGTGCATGCTGTTATCTTCTCATCTTCCTCATTGCTTTCACATCTATGGCTTTCCTGTTCACTTGCATGTGTGTTTACAGCTTGGCCTTGCATGCTGCCTTAGGCTGAAATAACACATTAACATCCGTATCCCTCATACCTGAATTAAATGTCATTAAAACCCACAGACAGCTTAACTCTGGCTTGCTCTGTAGTAGTAGTAAACCATGCAGCACATTATGGAAGCATGCTTATCAATGTCTGAACTAACCAGTCAAATACTAGTAAAAAAATACAACACAAAACTCCATGGTTTGTGACATTGTACTAACCTCCCAGACCTAACCAAAGTAGGGAACCCATTTCTTACACCATCAAAGATAAAGAAAATATGCCGCAGAAATATTTTCTTTACCTGCAAGAATAGAACTGACTGATAAGAGCCCAGTGCTGCTAATCCCCAGTGTTACACCAGACAACTGCTCCTACTCCTACCAATGGCGTTCAGAAAGTCACAGGTTCAGAGGGTCATCAGTGGATCTCTCCCCTTCCTTTCTGTCATGTCCACTCTGACAGGTCACCATCTCTGTGGATGGCATCCTCACCACCACGGGCTACACGCAGGAGGACTACACTATGCTGGGCTCTGATGATTTCTTCTACGTCGGAGGAAGCCCAAGTACCGCTGACTTACCTGGTTCACCCGTCAGCAACAACTTTATGGGCTGCCTCAAAGAGGTAGGTGGAGTCAAAGTGGTTAGATGTTGGATGAGTTTCTTAAGGGTTGAAAAAAAAAAAGGTCCACAGTCTAAGTCCACAGTGGGATCCAAAATCACAGGCTACTTGCAGTTTGTTTTCCACAGAACAGGTGATATAAGGTCAAAGCCAGAAGTTGTCAAAAATTAAGGATTGAAAGGGAATAGGAATAGGAAACAAAACCACTTGGACTTGCAAAACCAGGTAAGATGGTATAAGCATTGTAGGGAAAAATGAAACCATTCAAAATCACACATTCTTAGACAAAAGGGTATCTGGCACACTAAAGGGATCTTCAGATTGTTTCTGTAACCCTTAGAACCCTAAAATGGCGCACTTCACACAAGGTTTCATCAAGGGTTCCTCAGGTGCATATGCTTCCTTTCTAAAAGGATTCTATTCCCATCAGAAGAAGGTGGAACCCTTAGGACCCCATTCAGAAAAGGTTAAAATCACAGATCTTCAAAAAAAAAAAAAACCTTTGGGGAACATTTTCTTTTCTAAGAGTGCATAAATCTATCACAGACTAATGAGACATAATGATACCATTAACTACAGAACAGGTTCAGGTGAACACAAGTAGTGGTGCCAGGATAGGGCAGAATGTCTCAAAACTGGTGCCAAACAGAAAGCTTTTTGAAAGGTTGGTCAGTGCATTAGCCACAGCTAGGTTCTCCTCTCTCACTCTACAGATCTCTTTTGCAGCACATCTTGAATCCTTGTCAGAGCAACAAAAATGGAACAAGTTGGAATGGAAAGTTGAAGCAGTGTAATATATTTAATAAAGCTTATCTTCTGAGAAGGACAGAGTGGACTTCAGTTTCCTTGGAGCACCCCTATAATGAAATTCACTGGACTTCTCCGTTTTCTCACGACATGAAATTGTTTCAGCTGTATTTAATTTGGCTTTTCAATTGCTGAAAAATCATTTGATTAAGGTTGCGCTAGCCCAGAGAAGAAGCTTGGGTGATTGGGTGAGATGAGATTCTGCAATCTGGTACTCGTCGGGATTGCAATGTAACATGAGTGGGTTGGTGTCAGGGGCTTTAATCTGGAGGGAAGAAATCTCCAAGTAGAAAAACTGCACTAATCTCATGAGATGAGCTTTATGTAACAGATCTTTTATAGCATTGACGTAATGCTGATGTCCCCCTGTTTGGACAGCAATTCTTTATTGTGAACTTTATCTCCTTCATGCCTGGAGGCCGTAATCACTAAATGAATCGTTCCTTAATTTAGCTGAGTGTGGGTAGTTAATCTACAGAGAAATTAATTTGGGTATTTTCAGTAAACCTTGGCCGGATATCATATTACTCTGTCTGTTGCCTTTACAATGTCTGTAAAAATCTAAAGAAGTCCATCTATCATCATGTTCAATTTGGATGCTAACTACTATTCCCGGCATGCTGCCCAATCCTTGCACATTAGTGTTTCAGTAAAGGCTCATTACCAGGACCTTTTCTCACCCAGATTGTGGCAAAAGTGGATCCCACTTCTGTGATTACAGTAATCAGTTTCATAAGTGGTATGATGTAACATCTGCTTGTGCAACATGGGTACCAGCTGTGTCAATGGAATGGGTAGTGTTCCTGGAGCTCCAAGAGTCAGAAGGTTTAGCTGCTGAGATCTTCACCTGCAATGTCTGCCCCACTGGACTATTTCACACTGATTTGCAGAAATTGTCTTGAAAAGGAAAATATGTCACAGGCTTGGTATTGAGCCAAGCACTGACAAATCACATGCTTTCTCATGCAATAAGGATGTCCTAAATACAAGATTTTCATTGTCCCTTTAATGGATCAAGAACAAATTGGATCAAGAAAAAACTGGGGGCAAAAGGCTTGTGAACTTTGTTTATGTCACCAGGAGCTTGCTGCCACTACGGCAAAAGGTCAAAGAGTGATCCTAAAGAACATACAAAAAAGATTATGTGTACCTTGCCCAAAATAAGTTTACCAGGATTCACCCCTGGAGCCAGGTCTTGCAGTGGTAGTGCCCACAGGCAATCGTCTTGTGACTGGGCCACGCACATAACCTGGCTGGAGTCAACCCAAAATGATGACTGGAACCATCTTGTATATTTTTGGCAGTGACAGCTTTCCTAGGGCCCTAGAAACTTAAGACTCTGAGATTATAGGTCTAGGGGAACATAGACCCTGTGCCTTGGGAATACAGGGGTCTAGGAACACCTAGGAACACACCTAGGTACCACTGGGTCTTGAGAGCAAGGACCCTGTGAACATTATAGTCTATAGGGTAGAGAGTCCTGAGAACAAGGATTCTAGGAACATAGGACCCTAGGAGCATAAGACTCTAGGAACAAAAACTGATGTCTTGTGTTTTAAAGGTTTTTAAAGATATTATCAGCCATTTTTATGGAATGTAGCTGAAGCTAGCTGTTTCAAAATTCTAAATTTAAACAAAGCATCTCCTGCTGTCTTCTCTCCAAGCAACATCTTCATGTTTATGTTTAACGTTTAACGAATTTGTGGTGCAGTCAAAATAAAGCAAGGCTTTGCTTGACAAGAAGTCAAAAAGTAACCAAGAAAAGGCGTATAGGAGTAAAGAGGTGGTAAAAATAGTGACAAATGAATTACTGATTGACAAGTGGAAGCCAAAAAATAACATTAGCTCATTAGCACTCAGAGGAATTGCTGATGTGTCTTTTCACTAATGTTAGCTTAGATTTCTAGAGTATTCAGCATGTTACTAAAAGCTAAACCATGACCAACTGTTTTAAGCTAACACTGAGTAGCAACGAGTGGCAATGAACTTTTGGACCTTAGACCAAACCATCACTATTTCCTGAGCATTTTTAACACGAACTTCCCTTCTGGGCAGTGTTAAAATAAACAGTGCTAGACTAAAACCTGTGCACTCTCGCGGTGACCCTCACCTTTCCTGTCTGAGTACACTTTCAGCTCTCCTCTAGCACATGCTGAATGCCACTAGAATATAATGTTTAATTTTGTGTACAGGTTGATACATTGATTTTTTTTCCAAATAAATTTATTTGAATGAGCCCAGGGCATTTGGTAGCAACTACAGACGGATCATTTGTTACTTGAGGAGTACTCCACCTTGTGGCATGGGATGCCAACTGCAGCTAAGTTAACCTGCAGAAAACACCACAATTCGCAAAGGCCCTGTTCACACCTGGCATTAACATGGATCCTAGGTGATCACAAGTGGACAGCTGGAACGCGTAACCATTCACACCTGGCTTTATAAATGCATCTCTATTGACCACTTGTTACTGGATTTCATACATCGTTTCGCTGGAGAAAGGCTGTCACGCAAATTATTACGTCAGTCTTCCGCTTCTTCTGCATTAATTTTCAGGCCGAAATGTCCCGTGAATCATATCTCATGCACTTATAAGGACTGTTTCAATCGTTCTGATCATGTGGTCTGCTAACAAAACTAGTAAATGAATGAAAGATGAGAAGCTATGAAACGCAGCTGCTTTCATCCCTGCTGTTATAGCGTCATCTTTATCCATTAGCCAAGCGATGAGTTTTCTCACGCAAGCTTTCAACTTTGGAGAGGACACACAACAGAGACTGAATAACCTAACTGAGAACAGGAACTAACTTGTTTTGCAGAAATTCCATAAATGGATAAAATAAATGTGATGAGTCTTGTTTAATAAAGACAAAATGTAATTGTTGGCAAATGTCTGTGGTATAAGAGGGATAAAACAGTAACTCCGCTTCATTATGCCACTCTGTCATTGGTTATTTTGCTATAAAAACATGACCCAGAGTTTTTGGTCCTTGAACAGTGACAACCCAAGAGAGACACCAATGACCAATGAGAACACAGAGTCTCCAGCAGCACCTGAGCTGGATTCCACATCACACACTCGCTCTTTCTGACATGTGCATGGTGGCTGTCATTTATCACCATGTTGGTCTCTGAAAACACACTCCTGTCCCGCTGTCCGAGCTCAGCGTCCTGAAACCTGTCCTGTTCTCCAGCTGTGAAGTGGGTCAGAGCAGTTGAGGTTTGGACAGATGGGTCAAACCACTGTGTGTGTCCCCGCCCATCCCCTCCAGCTGTTCCGTTTGGATAAGTGGTGTTAGGAGAGGGATATCTGGCATGGGTTCAGAGCGGGAGTGACTGAGGAATGTGGCCAGGTCCAGAAACAGCTGTACCGTTTTGCCACCGCTGTCACACTGATGGTTAGGGGTTGTAATGAAATAGATATGCTAGTTAGAGCTGTGGCAGAATAGATGCTGGCAGAGGATAGTGGTGCCATTTAGCCCTTGTAAAATCAGTATAAAAAAATATTTTACATTTATTTTCAATATTGAATCTAAGAATCTCAAGCAATCTCTTTTTCACAAGCTGTCTTTGCTTACAGGCTGCAGTTTGCTCTTAAATGGGGTCGAGTAGTAAATACCAGAGAGCTCAATATTAATTTAATTATTTATCATTCGTCTTGAGTAAGCGCTTTATCCTGGTCAGGGTGACAGTGGATCTGTAGCTGATCCCGGGAACACTGGGCATGAGGCAGGAAAACATAGAACATAAATCCATTGCATGGCACTAACACACACACCTAGGGGGCAATTAATAGTTACCAATCTACTGGCACATTTTTGGGAGGTTGGAAAACACTGGAGAACCTGGTGGAAACCGTGATGGGAATATCTGAAACTTCACACAGTGGGACGTATACTAGCCAAAAGGCACACTGATAGAATTATACACCACTTCAAAAGTTATTGTGGGATCTCTGTGTTTTGTGATAATGAAAATGTTCTTATAATGCCATGAGTTTCATCATAGATCAGGATAATATTATAATAAAGACAAATAAGACAAACAGGTAGACTAATAATGTTATTAAATTAATAATCAGATGATCAGATTTAAGAGCAACATCCAAAATTCAAACATCTCAAACAATTACGTAAATAAAATGAAATAGAAATATATTCACGGTTTAAGTGAAAGCGAGCTGTCTTCTTTCAGCCCTGAGATCTGATGCAAAACACCAACCGAGTGCCACCTGGCATCCTTGACTGGTGAATAATCTATACCAATTTCCAACTTTTCTCCAGCTTGACCTGGGAGCCATTAATTCTAGCAGAGCGGTGGGCAGGCTCTGTAGGCAGAGATTTATAGTACGGGCAGACAGCTGTGGATGATGAATTGGCATGTCACTGCAGGCCCACCGCAGACGGAGAGGGGGCCACGGGCACGCGCAGACCCATGCCTGGTCATTCTACCAGCACCCACGCTCCACGCCAAGACTGAACTGCCAATCGAAACCGCAACCTACAGCCTTTCCCACCTCCATACTGTGATGGCCTTTCCACTGTGTCTTGACTTAACTGAATGTTAGAGAAATTGCCACGAAGCAGCTTTACAGGAATCCAGATGTAGATCCATAATGAACAAAGCAGTGGTGACAATGCTGAGGACAAACTCCCTGGGATGACATGAGGAAGAAACCTTGGGAGGAACCAGGCACAAAGGAGAACCTGCCGTCTTCTGTGTGACAACAGACAGTGCGATTGTAAATTATTACAGTATACAGGTGTGTACAGTTTAGACAAACAGTACTGTGTTGAAAGGATTTTGGCAAGTCCAAATGTTACTTCATTATTTATGCTGTGGAAAGTTATGGGTATTCAAGAAAACATGCCCACGGTCTGAAGGATAAGCTGACTGAGCACTCATCTGCTACATTTACCGAACTTGATAGAAGTTAACAGATCAGCACTGCCTCTGATTATGATATGTCTCCTCCGATGTCTTCGTACACACACATGACTCACCTGTGAAAGCAGTGCATTGTGATTTAAGAGTCCTGTGTTGAGCACAGGACCGACTTTATGATTACAGTAGCTCTGTCTGTGCGATTGTATGATAATTGGCTAGCGGGATAACCCTGCTCCTGTACAGCTGAGCCTTACTGTGTATGAGATTTTCAGGAGAAGCTCTCTCCGTGCTGCACCTCCATCCCCCATTCCAGTTTATTTCCAAGCGAGTCTGCGAGGTGAGATAACAGCTTGATGAAATTCGACTCCACATATTCAAACAAGTTTCATTCGGCCTTTGCGCTCAGTTGGCCTTCGCATTCACTCAATCCGTTTCATCTACAGACTTGAAATAGGCACATGCTTGCGCTGAGTCTGTTCCTGTTCCTCCACAGAAGAAAGCTCAATTACTCCCCGTTCTATTACCTCATGTCCCCGCAGACACACCTTACACCAGGTGCTGATAGATAAAGCGTCGGTATTCCATTCAAATGTCACGATGGAGCTGCTGCTGTTTTTCAAGGCGGCCTTGACTTGCCAGTCTTCACACCCAAGGGGATGAATATTTGTTCTCGGCAGTGATGTTTTTCAACCCCGAACGATGCCGCTAACCTTTCTGCGACGATTAATCACCCCTCTCAAAGTCAATTAATTCCATTTGGTGCTCTTGAGAGGATCGTTTTTGACAAACAGTTTAAACGCTTTCGACACATGAAATGTGATTTCAGAAGTCCAGAGCAGATCGGTTCAGAGAGGAGAATGGACAGTTCATGGGCAGCGCCCCAGCTGGAATTAACCAGCTGACATTTCAGGTGCCGTTTGAGTTCATCAACGTGACAGCGCTTTAGGACGGTTTAGACCGAGGAGGATCAGCTGTCTCTCCTGATGAATGGAGATAGCTGGGGTGAAGCATGATATTAAAACAGGATGGAAAGTAAATCAGGAAGGCATCTGAGTGAACATCAATGAGTGTTAAACTTACCTTTAATAGATCTTTTTTTCCAACATTTTTAGAGAGTGTGAAATTTCCAAGACGTTTTTCCTGTCTCCTAGATGTGCTGGATTTCAGTTAAAATGAAGAACACACCCAATACTGAGCTGAGAAAACTTCATGATTATAAAAACACGCTGTTGAATTTTTTTTATTCTGATCATTTGTTGATTCATTTTCTATAACAGCAACTCTGACAGTAGTACAGCTGCAAATCCCAGGTTCCTGTTAATGCACTCGGTCTAATATGTTATTGTACGTAATAACCGATATGGTGAAGTTCTCGGTAAGGAGATGTTTGTTTAACATTTTTGGAAGGAGTCTCCAGTGTTTTGGCTTTGTAACAGTCGGAGGTAACGCTGTAACTTTAAGGTTTCTGATACCACGTTTGATCGTCTTCAGGATAGAGGAGTTTACACCTTTTTTTGCGGTTTCTCTATAAAATAATCAGCTACTTATTGTTTTCTTATTAACTTCAAGAGAGAAAGAGAGGCTGATGAGGAAGCAACTTGGACAGTGAATGTAAAAAGAAGTGTCATTCTTGAATAAATAAAAAATGTAACTGTTGACAAATTATAGTGGTGTAGGAGGAATAAAGCACTTATACTGTTATACACTTCATTGTTTATTTTCCAATAATAATGGCACCCTGTCATGATTTATTGTTTATATACCTTGCATAAACAATTTGTGCGAGATTTTAAACAGTGCAGATCAATACCAAACCTCCATAATTGACCAAGGGAAAGTGTTTGTGTTGTGTTTGACAGAAGAGTAAAGATGGCGGCAATCTGTTTCCCGCCGTGAGGAAATGTAATATGTGTGTGTGTGTGTGTGTGAGTATGATACATTGTGTTTGACCTATGCACGGCTGTGCTTGAGGAATGGATCACTGCAGGGATGATGGTATTTATGATCCCGCTGATAAAGGCTGCTGGAAGAGAGACTCGTCCTCCGCAGGGACAGCAGACAATCCTTCAGCTTGCTCTTTCCTCCAGGCTGTTGGGAGAGCGATGGCCTGATTTACAGCCAGGATTATCTATAATCTCTAGGCTGGGAAATGTGGCTGATGACTGCAACTAATCCGAGAGTAAATTCAGGCAGCCCTGCAGCCCAGAAAAGATCTACATTCGGAGAGGAAAGCTGGTGATTTTGCACCTCGACAGAATCTGACGTTGCACTTCTGAGGTGTTGCTGGTGTAGGAGTGTGTGTGTGCGCTCGCTGTAGATTGGTGTTTTTTTTTTTGCTTTACCTGACGAAAACAACCCCAAGCCGTGACGTGATATTTTTAAATGAGTCGTGGGGAAAGTCTGGTGCCTCTGCGCTCTTTGTGATAGTGAGAGTGCCATCACAGCTTTTTTTCCCCCCTCTTTATTCAGTGTATTAGCATAGCTATCTGGAAGAGCAGACGCAGATCCACACAACACCTCAGCTGTAGTCAGTTACCACTGAGAGCCATTCATTGTGAAGAAATGACCTGACCTATTGGTATTAGCTCCGGTCTTGCTAAGTCCTGCTACTCAGCACTCTGCATGGGAAAACTTCTCCTTAGAACTTCACCACATATTCACCTGTTGCGTTTTTTTTTAAACTCCACTTTGCACTGTCAATAGAAATAAGAAAAATCAGCCAGTGTATGAAATGAAGTACGATATGAAATATGTTTATTAACTGACCACCCAAGAAGCCCTGCACCTTTCCCCCATCTCACATTCGTTCTGGCCGGCGCTCTTGTTTCATCCCAGTTAAATGTTCATCTGACGTAGCGTCCTTTTTTTTAAACTCTGGTAGTAACCTTCAATATGAATATTATTACTCGCATCAGCGTAACCTGATAATTATTTTTCTCTATGCAGGTTGTTTACAAGAACAACGACATCCGGTTGGAGCTTTCTCGGCTGGCGCGCATCGTGGACCCTAAGATGAAGATCCAGGGAGACGTCGTGTTTAAGTGCGAGAACGTGGCCACCCTGGACCCCATCTCGTTCGAGACACCCGAAGCCCACATCAGCCTTCCGAAGTGGAACACCAAACGCATGGGCTCCATCTCGTTCGACTTCCGCACCTCAGAGCCCAACGGCCTGATCCTGTTCACGCACGGCAAACCGCAGGACAGGAAGGCGGCAGGGAGCCAGAAGAACACCAAGGTGGACTTCTTTGCAGTGGAGCTGCTGGACGGGAGTCTGTACCTGCTGCTGGACATGGGCTCGGGGACCATCAAGGTCAAAGCCACGCAGAATAAAGTGAACGATGGGACGTGGTACCACGTGGACATCCAGAGAGATGGACGATCAGGTCAGTGTGTGTGTGTGTGTGTGTGTGTGTGTGTGTGTGTGTGTGTGTGTTACAGCTCAGTGTGCCTAGTTTTTAATCCCACCCATACATTTTGTCTTTCGTTTAATTACAGCTGCATCTTCGCAGCTTATTTGTGGGTTATGTACTGTGTGTTATCAGCGCTTAACAGGAGATATGCTAAATAAATAAATAAATAATCAAACATCAGCGCTAGTTCATTATTTGCATTTTAATAGCTTGATCGAAATCAGTACAAACTCGGATTGTATAATTCCATGTCATGAATGTTTTGTGAAATATTTCGCACTGAGGAGGAGCCGTTCTTGCTTACATCACTCCTTCCTACCTCTGTATTTTTTCCTCGTTCCCTTTCTCGCATGCCCTCGCGCTTGAGTCTCTGCACACAGCCGAATCGATCAGTAATGACTCCATATCAGTTCATACCACACGCTTTTGCGAAAGGTCTCGGGGGATATTAATAATGCAGCCGATTAGACAATGGTGTTCATGGGACCGGGCCGATGTCACTTCTGCAGAGATTAGCTCTATTGATCCTTTCCTCTCCACCCCAGCTGCTTGGTTTACACTTTACTACATCTGTGTGTGTGTGTGTGTGTGTGTGTGTGTGTGTGTGTGTGTGTGTGTGTGTGTGTGTGAAAGCCAGCTTTACACAATTCACACACTCACAGCAAGGTCATAAACACAGGATAAGACTCAAATACACTAGAGACCAGCTACTCCTGCTGTTCTCTTGTATAAATGTTTCTAGCAGGGCTAAACACTCTCTGTCTTTCAAAGATAAAAAAAAAGTCAATATGCGGTTTTATTTGTGGCATCCGTGTCAGATTATTTGCTGTTTTCTGTTGGACTGTATTTTGTGATACGGAGGGTAAGAGCACCACCAAGAGTCGTGATAAAAACACACAGAACGGTATTAAGAAGCGAAAAGCGAGGCTGCGGCTGATTTCTTTCTCTCCCAGGCTGTACATTCACGCAGCCGGTCAGTGACACGCCCTCTAGATTTGATCTCCACTGAGATATCCTGCGATATTTCACACACTTCTTTAACATATCATCATCAGTAGCTGAGAAGGTGCATGTGAAATATAGTCATGAAGTGCCTTCTGAAAGAGAGGAGGAACTAAAAGTAGATTAAAGCACACACTGACCAAGCAGCGTACAAAGTAGAAGAAGAAGAAGGTGATTCTGTTGATCGGGATTATTGTGGTCTTTAAGTCTCTTTGTATTTCGTCTAACAGCTTTTAAATTTACATACATATTAGAACCAGATTGCTCTGCAATGATTGTATCCCCTTTTATATTTCATCTGGACTCCAGTGGTTGGTCTCCATTATTCATGCTTATCATTTGAATGCAAATTTAAAAAAAATATAAATAAAAAAAACCTTAACAGAAAATCGGATGCAGGAGTTTAAATGCGACTCAAATAACCACATATCAGATGTTTCAGATTTAGAAGCTCATATGAATGTGTCTCGTGTCTGATGTGTTTTAAATACACACCAGTAAAATTTGGAATTGGAAATGCAAAAGCGAATCTTTCTCTCTGTAGGTACTATATCCGTAAACAGCCGCCGCACCCCGTTCACGGCCAGCGGAGAGAGCGAGATCCTGGACCTGGAGGGCGATATGTACCTCGGTGGACTTCCTGAGAATCGCGCTGGCCTCATCCTGCCCACCGAGCTCTGGACCGCCATGCTCAACTACGGCTACGTGGGCTGTATCAGGGACCTGTTCATCGACGGACGCAGTAAAGACATCAGGCAGATAGCCGAAGAACAGAACGGAGCGGGAATCAAACCTTCCTGCAACAAGGTGCCGGGGAAGCAGTGTGAGAGCTACCCGTGCAAGAACAAGGGGGTGTGTAAAGAAGGCTGGAACCGCTTCATCTGCGACTGCACCGGCACTGGATACTGGTCCCGCACCTGCGAGAGGGGTGAGTCAACATCGCTGTTTACGTCTGTTAGAAGCAAATTCACCAAAATTTTGTACACCATTGTATCATTTCTATCAACCGCACTCAAAAATGTTTTCAGTGCCCTTTTCCAACCTGTTCTGCCAACTCTTCGTGCCAATTTCTACATTTTCAGGTGCAAGATTTGCATATAGTCTGCACTAATGTTGGTATTTATAACACTGATACCGTATAAGCTTACGATTAAAATAGCTATGGTTCTTAGTTGATGACTTCAGATCGAAAGCCTGAAGCTAGGCTAGCTTTCAAATAATCACTTTTAGCTCAACAATTTCAGACAATTTCAGTTCAGCGTGTATGTTTCAGGTCTTATTTACAAACGGCCGTGCGCCTGTATGTTCAGCTTTTAACCTTTAAAATCCCACCAGGTGCCAACAGAGGATTAGTGACTTAATCATAATAATCATAATAATAATAATAATAACTCGACCAGTAGATTCTGGCTCTGCTCTGCACATTACTCCGCTCTAACTCGACGCATTACTCAGCTATTACCTGATCGCATGGTTTAGACATGTTGCCTATTTTATTATTATCGGCCCTGTTTTTTTGGGAGATTTCCAGGACCCGGAGTGAAATGTTATCGAGTCTGTAGAAGGAGAGTAAATTTACTGTAACAAGCTGTAAACAAGATACTCATGAATAAAAGCATGAGTATTGATCAGGTTCCGCTTTCTGCGATTCCATGTCACTTTGATTAATACAAATGCAGCCAGTCTATACTCCAAAGTGCTCCCTTAGGCTGATTGTACAGAGATTCCTCCTGTGATGCATTACAACCTGAAAAAAAAAGAGAGGGTGAAGATAAAAGTGCTCTGACGTGTCTGATGAGATCTGTCTGTTAGGCGTAGAGAGTGTACACTTTACAGTGACGTCAGCTCTTATAGTCGTATCGTTATATCCTCATTCTGACCTGAAGCTTTTAGGGATATTGTTCAACAGAAGGATTTTAGGATTTAATGATCATTTAACCTGATCGTTAGAAGACGTATTTTACGCTGATCTGATCAAATTCCCAGTAAATATAACTAGTAATATTAACTTACAAGTGAACTCATAACAGGTTTTTTTTTTTTTTTTACAGTTATTTAAACAATAATGAAGAAAATGAGTCTGTAAAAACTACAGAGTCATGTGATCATCATGCTATAGATTCATCTGAATTATTATTATTATTATTATTATTATTATTATTATTATTATTATATTTCAACCAGGGCTAATTTTCAAACCTTTTTTTTTTTTTTAATTTTTTTTTTTTTGAGAATTTTAAGCAAAAATATAGAAAGCAGTCAGATATCATGAATTATAAATAACTTTATGTGGTTAATAGGTGTGCGACAACATTTCCGACACAAAATATCCAAATATGACACTTCAGCCAAAAGAGTAATGCCAATAAAAAAAGGGTTCGGTCTAAAACAGTCCTGATTTTACACAAATTAAGCTCAACGTCAGCATCAGGTCATATTCAGACCGTGTGTTTTTCAGTGAGGCGTTATTAATGAACTGTAATGAACGGCTTTTTTAAAAGCATACAAAGCAAAATCAATGATTAAAATTTAATTCATAATTTAAAAAACAAAAATTCAGTACTTGATTTTTTATCCAGCTCTGATTACATGTTTCTGGTCCTGAAATTAGCTCCGCCCCCAGGTGGCAAACATTGGGAAGCAAAACGTTTGTAAATATTTTCATTGCAATATATATTTTTATATATATTTTAATATTTCATTTTGTGTTACACGCTGGGAATTATAACAAAGTAAATTAAGTGAAATTAAGTAAAAGTATTTAATTCCCCAGTTATGAGGAAAGAGTCTGAATATTCAGATTGTTTAACGAACGCAAACATGTCAAATTTGTTCCAATGTCTGCTTTGTTTTTGAAGTGAAGCGAATATTCACACACCATGTGTGTGTGTGTGTGTGTGTGTGTGTGTGTGTGTGTGTGTGTGGACAGATGCCCAGGGCACTTTGTCCTGTCTCTGTGGACTCCACATAGTTGGCTACATCACCTGATTTAATCGCTATTGATTCAGATGGTGTGAAGGTCATCAGCAATGACCCCTGTGTGTGTGTGTGTGTGTGTGTGTGTGTGTGTGTGTGTGTGTGTGTGTGTAGAGAGATATCCTTCAGCAACATTTCACACAACTCAGAGTACTCACAACTCAGCGATGAGGGATTATTATAGTTTTACTGCCTTTGTTCTGTATAACAGTTATTTTTTTTCCGGCAACTTCCAGCCTGAGTGTCATTCACATAATGTTTGAACACAACATAAAATCTGCCTAAAGCTACGCAGTGATGATAGATGAACTTTTTTTTTTTCTTCTCCTCCTAAAAGCTTTCGGCGTATTGATTCCGTGCTCTAACGTCTCTGATTATGTTGGAAGAAGCAGTGAGAGATGACACCCATGGAGGTTTATCTCATAATTACTCTTTCAGACCTAATCTGTGTAATTATGTCTGTGATTTCTCTTCTTTCTCAGGTTGTCATTTCTTTTGATTGCCTGTGTCATTTTTTTTTCTCTCTGTCCTCTGGAGATGATGATGATGATGATGATGAGGATGATGATGATGATGATGAGGATAAGGAGGAGGAGGTTGGGTCTATGAAAAAGATGCAATAATTAGATCTGTCCACTTTGAAGGTTCACATTCGTGTCTGTGTGGGACCTTGTTTATGGGCCATAGTCAGAGTCGAGTTACGTGTGTGTATTAATTCAAACAGAAATCACACATTATTTATTTTAAATATTCGCTGAGGTCTTCAACGCGCTCACAGAAGTTGCATGGTAGTGGTGTCTGAGGGGGCGGAGCTTAAATGAAAGAGAGGTGTGTCTCATTTCATGGGCAATTCTGGCGTTTTGTTTTTGTTCTTTTTTTTTAAGTTATCATCCATCACCAATTTAACTAGTACAGATGTTAGATAGATAGATAGATAGATAGATAGATAGATAGATAGATAGATAGATAGATAGATAGATAGATAGATCGACAGATAGATAGATAGATAGATAGATAGATAGATAGATAGATAGATAGATCAACAGAAAGATAGATAATAATCTGCAGACAGACAGAGAGACAGAAAGAAAGATAGATGTAGACAGAGAGAGGGATAGATATAGGCAGACGGTAGATTGATAGACAAACGGAAAGAAAGATAGACAGACAGACAGAAAGATAGACAGACAAACAGGCAGAAAAAAAGATAAAGTGTAGACAGACAAAGAGAGAGAGACAGACAGATACAATACTGTGTAAAAGTCATAGGCATCCACACACACACACACACACACACACACACACACACACACACACACACGCACACACTCATCCCACATCGACTATATTTAACGAGGTGCTAATGGCAGAGTGTGTGTGTGTGTGATCTGGGTGTGAGTTGAAGTGTTACAGGGTCACAGTGTCACTCTGTCAGATTTCACAGTAGTGCTTTAAAATGCATCACTCTCCAAAGTGTCTGTCCTGGTTATCTCGCTGTCTAACACACACACACACACACACACACACACACACACACACTCCTCCCCTGCGTCCCCAGCAATCTGCCTGATTTCACTGGTTGTACGAATCAGCCTGCATTCTGCTCGTCCCGGCTCCTCATTCATCCGTGTTTGAAAAGTCTCTAATCAGGTTGAATAGCCAATCAGAGCCGCGCCGAAGAAAAAAAAGAGGAAGAAGAAAAAAAAGCAGATACTTGGTGGAGAAAACACGCGTCCTTCCACTCACTGAATAGGTGCGGCTCTGCATTTGCAAATGACTCCTTCACCGTGTGTGTGTGTGTGTGTGTGTGTGTGTGTGCGTGCGTGTGTGTGTGTATGTTGTACTGCACCTCTGATAAAATGTTTTCAGATATCAACACACACACACACACACACACACACACACACACACACACACACACACACACACACACACACACACTCCGCTCCATGCAAAGGCCCCTCCCTTACTTCTGGGGCAGATCTGATATCGGAAATTCAAAGCCTTTGTGGATTATTTTCCTCCTCTTTCACTCACATCTGTAGTAGAAACGTTTTTTTCTGAAATGTTTTTAGCGAGAACTCAGTTTCAACTTCCTGTCAAACCCGGGAACTCTTTATGTGACATACAGTAAAGAGACGACTACATTTTAAGCCTCATTAGGCAGGTTTCAGTCCCAGTGCTTGGAATGTTTTTTTTTTTGTTGTAGGCAATGGAAGGAAGGAATAATCGGAAATGTGGAATAATATCCCCTTTTTGATTGACTTTAGGGGATAAATTAATCGTTGACATATAAATTCTTGCAAAAATCCATGATGGAAATGTTTTCTTGACAAGAACGATTGTAATTATGTATAAATATATAATATATAATATATAATATCTATATAAAAAGCAGAGAGTAATCAGAAAAGAGGACGCAGAGTCACCCTGACGTTGATTATTTTCCTATAACAGCACATCCGGATGTGTTTTATTCCTCTTATGCCACAGCGATTTGCCGAAGATTAGCTTTATTTATTATAGAATGACACATCAAGCTTTTTATCCATTTATAGTTGCATTTAAAGTTGTGGAACACCCGCAAACAAATAAGAGATAGCAGCCACAGTCGTTGCCTCACCGGCCTCTATTTTTAAAATTTTTTTTTTTTCATATTATTATTATCAAAGCGTAAACTCCTCCTTCCCGATGAGGTCAGAAAACTTCAAATTACAGCTTTACATCTGACTGATACAAAACACTGACATTGGAGACTCCTTCCATAAATGCTAAATAAACACCTCCTTATAGAAAATTAACCATATCAACAATTACACACGTTTTTTAACATCTGTTTAAGAGGCGTGTCGTCTATACAATTCCCACGTCACTGAGCGGTCACTCCAGAAAAAATTCTTTGGGCTTTTCCCTTCAGGGGTCTCCACAGCGAATCATCACTCTCCACCTATCCCTATCTTCTGCATCCTCA
>CM074954.1:24865671-24888096 GCA_037577455.1 Pangasius macronema
CGCTAGCTAGCTTGCTAAATAAAGTAGCAGTTACTTTTTCCACACAAATGATTTTTGTTGCTAGCACATTTTGATTCAAATTATATTATATATACAAAATAGTTTCAAGTTAATAGTATTTCAGAAACACCATGCTCATATCTGTGTGTGTGTATGAGAGAGAGAGAGAGAGAGAGAGAGAGAGAGAGAGAGAGAGCGATTTGAGCCAGGGCCGTAGCCTAAAGCAGCCTCGTCCTTGTCATTCTCTTTATCTATCACTGAGCGCTGAGGAAACTGACAGTTTAATGAACATCGATTGGCTCATTAATGCTGACTGTTTCCCTCGTTACAGGAACGAGAGGAACTTCTCAGCGCTCCTCCTGCTCCTCCAAGCGTCTGGCGTCGTTACAGCACTCGATCTCACGTACATCTTAATCAGCAAACCTGTTCGAGTTCAGCATTAAAGTTCTAAAGAAGACGTGTCTAATAAGGGCCTGTCCATGAAAACTGGACTGGTTTACAAAAGTCATGTGACTGAAAAGTTAATTAGGTATTGAATCGTCGACACATCGCTCGATCTCGCATCTTGTTTCTAAAGTCCACAAAACATACAAACATCGACCGATCTATCACTACTAGCTTTCTTGCTTAGCTTACATACAGTTAGCCTAGCTAGCTAATTTTACAGCTCTCAACAAAACCTGACTGAAGTGTAGGTAATGTATTGTGTTGATATAAATGACTCAAAAATGTTATTTATAGCTAAATATGACATTGCTTAAAAAAAATGCTTAGCAACTCCACTAGCAAACATACAACTAGTTCTGTTAGCCTAAATAGCTAGAACTTAGCCAAACTTGAGTGAAATAGACAATATACTGTATTATAACTTTAGAAAAAAAGACTTGGTGATCAATATATTATTTATAGCTAAATATGGCCAAAAAAATCTGTTAACTAGCTGTAAACTAACTAGCTGTCTGATTGCTAGCAACTAGATAGCTCCTCGATAGCAGCTAGATAGCAACTTAGCCGTTTGCTAGAACTCAGCCATACTTGAGTAAAGTGTAGATATTTTTTAAAGTAAAAGACTGAGAAATTAATATATTAATTATACCTAAAAGTGACACTGTTAAAAAAAACTGTTAGCTAAAAAAACAGGTTAGCAGTTCAGCTAGCAAACAGACAGCTACTCGAAGTAGCCTAGCTAGCTAGTCAGAGTTTAGCATAACTTGAGTGAAACTTGGTTTTAAACTTGGTAAAATTTCTTATGAATGTGTTATAACACAATAGGCATGTGTTCATAGTTTATTACAGACATGGCCTTTATGGAAAGTGTTACCAAAATAACATCTAGCCTTGATAATTAGTATTTAAAATATATGAGTTGTAGCAAAACTCTATGTCTAATTATGCTCATTCTGTAATAAAAGTGTCATTAATCATTATAAATCCTTTATAACCTTATAACTAAAGTTATAAAGGATTATAAAGGATTATAATATTTGACTGATATATAAATTTTATTTAAAAAAACAAACAAACATTTAACATGTCATCATTGAGGGATCTGAGATTGACAAGGAGACAAGACATTGTTTATAACACTTTATTAGAGCTTTATGAGGCATTATTAGAGTTTATGAAACTGCTTACTAGGAACACACACATGTGCTAATGCGTATTCAGCGCTATTTTAGCACACATGCTCAGGAATGTTAGATATTTAACCAGGTTTTAATAATGAGTGACAGCAGCTGATGGATATATATACTGTCTATAGCGCTCAATAATTAATTAAATATACATATTCAGGGCAAAAAGCTTTTTCAATTAGGCATCAATTATACGAGCGAAATGTCAATTACCTCCTTTATTTATTACATCAGCGCTCTTCTGGGAGCGTTTCTGCACCTCATCTGACTTTCATGAAGTGTGTTTCATTCAGGCGTTCGGTTCGATTGCACGTTTTCTGTTCATTATCCACACGAGGGGAGCGACAGCTCGGTGTAAATAAATACACAGATAAGTTTAATAATCAACATCTCTTCCTCTCTTTCTCTCTTTCTCTCTGTCTGTATATCACATTTCTATCTGTCTATCTTTGTCTCGTCTTTCTCTTACTCCTTATGGCTTTCTGTCTTACTCTCTCTCTCTCTCTCTCTCTCTCTCTCTCTCTCTCTCTGTCTGTCTCCATTCTGTTTGTTGCTCCTTTTCTTCATGACTCATCTCTCCATCTCTTCCTCCGTCTCTCTTTCTCTGTCTGTCATGCTGTCTGTTATTTCACTCTTTCTCTAAGTCTTTCTATCTCTTTCTTTTCCTCCGTCTCTCTTTCTCTGTCTGTTATTTTACTCTTTCTCTAAGTCTTTCTATCTCTTTCTCTTCCTCCGTCTCTCTTTCTCTGTCTGTCACGCTGTCAGTTATTTCATTCTTTCTCTAAGTCTTTCTATCTCTTTCTCTTCCTCCGTCTCTCTTTCTCTGTCTGTTATTTCACTCTTTCTCTAAGTCTTTCTATCTCTTTCTCTTCCTCTGTCTCTCTTTCTCTGTCTGTTATTTCACTCTTTCTCTAAGTCTTTCTATCTCTATCTCTTCCTCCGTCTCTCTTTCTCTGTCTGTCACACTGTCTGTTATTTCACTCTTTCTCTAAGTCTTTCTATCTCTTTCTCTTCCTCCGTCTCTCTTTCTCTGTCTGTCATCCTGTCTGTTATTTCATTCTTTCTCTAAGTCTTTCTATCTCTTTCTCTTTCTCCGTCTCTCTTTCTCTGTCTGTCACGCTGCCAGTTATTTCATTCTTTCTCTAAGTCTTTCTATCTCTTTCTCTTCCTCCGTCTCTCTTTCTCTATCTGTTTTTTTAGCTATTATTTCATTTCTGACCATATTTTTATCTGTCTCTCTCACTCTCTCTCTTTCACTGTCTATCTCTCTTCCTTTATCATGTCTCCTCTGTTTCTTCTCTCTCCGCATCGTACTGTCTTTATCTGTGTCTCTATATCTATCTCAGTTTCACTATCTGTCTTTTCTTGTTTTTCATCTCCCTTTCTCTACATATCTCTCTTTCTCTCGCTATCTATCTCCCTATCTATCTGTCTGTCCTTTTTTTCATTCCCACTATACCTTGTCTCTCCATCTCTTCTGTCTGTCACTCTTTCTCTATCTGTCTCACCATCACTATCATCCACTCTTTTTCAGTCTTTTTCTCTGTTAGGAACAAGTAGTGAAATAAGAAAGGAGGTTCAGAGAGATAGAGAAAGAGATAGACAGAGAAAAAGAGACAGAGGGAGCCTGCCACTTTTTTCTTGCCTGCTGTGTCATGTCTCTCCATCTCTTTGTCTTTATTTCACTCTCTGTCTCTCTTTCACTGTCTGTCTTTTCATTCTCTACACGTCTCCTCTGTGTCTTGCCTCTCCGCCTCGTTCTCTCTTTCTCTCTCTGTCTCTTTCTCTTTATCTGACTCTCTATCACTGTCTGTCTCCCTTTCTCTATCTGTCTATCTGTCACTTTTTTCTTCCCCTCTACGTTGCTGTGCTTTTCCTAAGATGGCTGTCAATATGCTGTGTGTGTGTGTGTGTGTGTGTGTGTGTGTGTGTGTGTGTGTGTGTGTGTGTTGTCACTCACACTGATCCCGCTGGTGTGAATGTGTCAGTGAACATCGGCTCACTGCTCAATAACACTGATGCTAAATCTCTCTGATATGCTCACTCACTTAATGCAGGCCGAGAGACTAAAGGTCACATCTCTCTCTCTCTCTCTCTCTCTCTCTCGCTCTCTCTCTCTCCTTCTCTCTCTCCCCTTGCTGTCTGTTCTGTTTCACATTTCTCCTCCTCATGCCTTGTCCTTCCATCCCCTTCTCTTTGACTTTCAGTTTCTCTAACTTCTTTCTCCACACTATGTCTTGCTGTCGCTGTCACCCTCCTGCCTCACTCTCTCTTTCTCTTTTCTCTTGCTCTGTCACTTTTTAACATCCCTGCCTTTGTCATTGCCTCTCCCTCTCTCTCTCTCTCTCTCTCTTTCTCTCTACATCTCATGCTATATCTTTCTGTCTCACTAATAAAGAATTAGCTTTGTGTTACTATTTCTCCCTTTTTTATTTTTCTGTCCATTTCTATCTTTCTGTCTTGCTCGCTCTTTATCTGTCTCGGCCTCTGACACTTCATATTTCTCTTCCGTTTCTTTTTTCTCTTTTAGCTCACTCTCTCACTCACTTTGTCCCCTTTTTTTGACTCTCTCTCTCTCTCTCTCTCTCTCTCTCTCTCTCTCTCTCTCTCTCTGTCAGTCTCTCTTTCTGTCTCTGTCTCACTCTTTCTTTAGATGTCTCGTCCTCTGACACGTCTGTAATCAACCTGTGCGTCTTCTTCCTTATCTCCCTCTACGTCACTCTTTCTTCCTTCTTTGATTATGTTAATCTCTCTCTCTCTCCCTCTCTCTCTCTCTCTCTCTCTCTCTCTCTCTCAGACTCACTGTCTCTCTTTCTGTCTGTCTCGCTCTTTCTTTATCAGTCTCCCCATCTGTGCTTCTCTTATCTACCTGTTTATCTGACTCTTCTTGCTTATCTCCTTATCTCATTATCTTGTCACTCTTTCTCCCTTCTTTATGATCTCTCTCTCTCTCTCTCTCTCTCTCTCTCTCTGCAGTATGTAGTGAGCAGGGTTTAAAATTAGGATTGGCACGGCCCCAGAGACGCTTGAAAAGCGACTAATCTCACATAATAACACACTGATGGCTGTGTAATTGCAGTTTGTCAGCAGTTTGTTTGCTGCACTCCTGAAGTTTTCACAGCTGCGGAGGAATAAATGAATACGTCTTTCTGCTGGATTCAGTTTTTACAGAGAGACGCGGAGTCACTTATTTTTTTTTTTTTTGTTTATGTTCAAACTTGTCCGACTTCCCTGATTTTCTCTAATCAGCCTCATTCAGCCGCCGACGTTAGACGTTACTGACATTCCACGGATATCTTGACGAGAGTAAAGGAAGTGTGAACAAATTAGCATTGGCGTACGTCCGCGCGACAGAAATTCTCTGCGGATTTACTTTCTGTGGAACTAAAGACATCGGTTTATATTCATCTGCTCATCCTAATATATTACCGCCTCTGTAGTAACAGCTCATTCACAGGGACTTGTGTGGCAGAAACGGATTAAAAAATGTGTGTAATTGTTGACATGGTGAAGTTGAAACATTTATGGAAGGAGTCTCCAGTGTCAGCGCTTTGTGACAGTCACAGGTAAAGCTCTAACTGAAAGGAAAAAGGAGTTTATGCTTTTGTGGTTTCATCATGACATGTCATTCTTTACATGTTAGTGTTGACAAACCGCTGTGGTATAAGAGGAATAAAACTGAAGATAAGATACAGGTGCTTGACACACCTTTAAGTTAAAAGCGAGCTAAAACTGACCAAAGCGTTCTGAGCAGGTGTCTCCGCAGCTAGGACTCGATGCTGCCGTCGTACATGTACTTCCACCACTACGGGTGCCACTACGTGACCGAGGCCGAGGACGTGTCCCTGCGCTTCATGTCTCAGCGAGCGTACGGCCTGCTCATGGCCACCACGTCGCGCGACTCGGCCGACACCCTGCGCCTGGAGCTGGACGGCAGCCGCGTCAAACTCACCGTCAACTTAGGTATCGTATACGAGTCCCTCCTCCCTCAGGATGCACTGGCTCCTCTGTTTCTCTCTCTCTCTCTATCTCTCCTCCATCCTGTTGATTTCCTCCTCACGCTCCTCCTCCTCACTCATCTATATACAAGACGTGTTTTTTCGTGTCTATGCATGGACGACGAGATTACGATTAAATGCATTCGATTTGATATTTGATACAAGAATTTGATGTACATGTTTTTTTTTTTCTTACATTTCACAAATCTAACTCTAACATGAACTACTAATTAACATAATTAACATCTTTTGAACTTTTTTAACCTTTTCATGGTTGTGGAAAAAAAAAAGACATCGAGAGAGTCACACCACTAGTTAAGACAAACATACATTTTATATTTTATAACTTACACATTTTTTATTATTATTTTTTTTTATATATATAATCCTACGTTATATTCTATATCCGTTTAAGTGTTGTGACTTTCTAACGATCAACCTAACACTTTCCAAATTAATGATTCCCACAAGTCTCTGTCTCCATCAGATTTAAGTTGTATTTTTCTGGTTGGTTTTTTTTTTCTTATTATTCTTTAAATCATTTCTATTTCTCAGATACACATTCTCCATGCTTTGTCAAAAGATGGTATTCACCCCTTCAAAGGCCTTTAGCCTGCGGCCCGGTGCCGTTTGTCGGGCTATTGTCTCGCGAGCCGACCTGGACGTCGACCATCGTGCAGTGGCAGGAGCTGAAAATGGCGATTGACACTTGATTTTTCTGAACTATTTATATCTTATATCTTCTCTTAGCAAGCCATGATTAGTTGACAAAATCCTCAGGAATTGTAGCGTGACCAGAAGCACCATCAAGACAGCGATTAGTGATTAGGAAATCGAAATTACTTACTATAATATGAATTACATAATTAAAACGAGCAATCTGCAATCCTAAATTTATCTGTTAAATACCGCATACCGGTCAATTTAGTCTTTTCTATAAATAGTCGAATAACATCGAATACGTCGAATACGTAGTGAAAGTGAAATTCACGAAATAAAAAAAGTCTTAAATTTTACGTTTTGAGATTATGTTATGAATTAGACGTGTTTTTCCCCGTATCGTCGTACGTATCTGGAGTAGGAGGTACAGTGGCCACTGCATGGTGCTGGTGCTAATTGGATCGAGGCTGTTTGCTCCCACTTTTCTGTTGCGGTTGACGACACATGAACGATCCAGCCACACGGAGCCCCGCCCAGATCACATGACACTGATAACCCTAGCAAAAGCACAGAGATCATGTGTGTTAATGGCGAGGGAGGGGGAACAAACAAACTCCCCCCATCGCCGTCTCCGTTCTGAATATCACTAATATCACTTAATTAGTTAACGAGTTGGTGTGGGGGAAGGGTTGAAATTTCAGAAAAAAAAAAGAAAGAAAGAAAGAAATAAAGAAAGAAAGATCTGGGTCAGTGAATCTATGTGGCTGGTAAAATATAAGCGGCCATTTTACGTATGTAGTGTTCACTCAGCTTTCAGCTTGTATTCAACACTTAAACATCAATCAGTTTCATCCAGATGTTCTGCCGTGGTAAATAAAAAATTAAAAAAAACATTCAGATACAATTATGATTTTATTTCAAAACAATGAATCAAATATTTTTGGCTATATATATATATATACATCTTATCTGATGAAATGTATGACGCATACACACCCTACATCAAGCACCAACGAGGCTCACGCGTAGCTAAAGCAGGTAAAAGCCGGTGTGTAAAATGGCCGCCGCTCTGCATGTGGACGTCCCCGGAAGGGTGGAATTCTTGTTTTTGGATGTCTGCAGCTGTAACCTTGAAGGATGCAATTTCATCTGTCATTTATTCTTCCCCATCTAGACTGTATCAGGATTAACTGTAACTCCAGTAAGTTAACACTCAAGTTTCATTTTGTTTCTAATGACTGTTGTATGTACTGCGTCTCCTGCTTTCCTTTTCTTTAGCGGTCGGATGATGAATCCAAACTCTCTGATATTAACGCGCAGTACCTGGTGGTGACTTAATAATTAATCATTAATCGGTAACACTTTACTCAGACGGAGGTGTTCGTACGGCTGTACGGCTCCTGCGTAAGCCCTTCGTGATCACAGACATACAGCTACGTAAATGCTCATAAAGGCTTGTTCCATAAAGACTGCTTTTTTCAACTCTGATGTCAAGGGCTGGTCTTACATCTCACTGTATTCTAACACAATATTGTGAACAGACAAGAATACTGTTGACTGTTACATCGAATCTGCACAGTCTCAGTGTCATGCCTGTTACGTGTAAGTTCAGAGCGTCATGACGTTTCTATAACATTTCAGAAAAATCTTATAAGAAGAAATAAGAAACTTCGTTTAAGGTTCAGATAAACTATGTTATTGCATTATGATCATAATCGCCACTATGTCACTGTTATGAAGCAGGAAGCAGTACGTCATGCCATTAAAAACGTATAAGCAGAAATAGCAAACTTACTTTATTTAAGGTTTAGAGAAGCAGCTGTGTTATAACCTTCACTATGTCATAATTTACCACCAACCTGTAAAGTAGCTATAATCATTGTGATTGACATACTATATCATGACATTAGAACCTTATAAGCAGAAATAAGAAGCTCGTTTTATTTAAGGTTCAGAGAAACAACTGTTATTAAAGCATGTTGTTATAACCTTCACTATGTCACCACAAGGTTATAAAGCAGGTTTTAATGTCGCGCTATAATTTACCACCAACCTGTAAAGTAGCTATAACCATTGTGAACCATTGTCATAATATATCATGACATTAAAACCTTATAAGCAGAAATAAGAAGTTTTATTACAGCGTAATTATCGTTGTAACCCTCATTATGTCACCTATGCCACAGTGTTATAAAGCAGCTTTTACGCTATACTTTACCAAGTTATGTAGGTCCAAAAACAGTCATAGCACAATCTTATGTCAACTTGACGCAGGTGTTACATCGACTTGATATCAAATTGAAGAAATGGAAGAAGCCTTTCTAAACGTGTTTGTTGCTTTCTTGTTGTCATGAAAGGCTTACGTAGGTGTTATATAGCCCTTATGAGCACTGCCAAGTAAACAAGTGTTACTCATTAATCTTAATAATGAATGTTGTGTACAAAGTATTTTCTTGTTGTACTGATAATTCAGAATATTATGATGCTTAAATAATTGCTAAGGAAGACAGATTTTTAATAAGTGCATGCTAATTAATTTAGCATATGTATATTTATACATATATATATTTATTCTTCTGCATGCTGAAATACTTTTAAACTATATAACATGTAATTCTAATATCTGTGCTAAGGCCTAAACACCTACATACAAATTTCACTCTAATACTTCAGTGGTGAACAGAGAACATTAAGCTCCAAAGAAATGAAATACCCTGTCACAGCTTTTTATTTTAGGTTTAGCTTTTAAGCTAATGCTATATTATATAATAACATATTATATTTGGCTTTGTTACTGGAACTTGAACACCGATAAAGCGAGTTAGCGCACATTTTCAGCTAGGCTAATTTTTATTTCGATTCAAACAGATCACTTTTTAAGCAGTAAATTAATTTTCTTCCTTTTTTTTATTTTGGTTTAAAATTGATTTCAGTCGCAGACTCCGGGTGCATAAAGCCCAGTATCTGTACTGTACTGTACGTGTGGATTCATTCACGTGTGCTTTATAAGTCATTATATCTACTTAAATCCGCAGCTTTTACTCATGAACAGGTGTTGGATACCCTCACTGAAATTTAAACAAACAAATAAATAAATAATAATAAATTTTAAGTTTTTGTGAACCTGAGTTTAGAAATCCATGACGGATTTTCTGAGTAGGGAATGTAAACACTTTCATACGTGCATTCGTAACTCATTATAACTGTGCTTATTATCATTGTAATGTATATTACTAATTAACATTCGTAAAAATTTGTGATTATTACAGAATATTTCGAAGCATATCGAGACTTCAAGAAATATGGGTGCAGCGCTGTTTCTATAGTAACGGCTCATTCACAGGGATGTGTACAGCAGATGCTCCATGTGAACGTGTTAAAAACGTGTGTAATCGTTGATACGGTGACGTTTTCTGTAAGGAAACATGAACTTAGCATTTATGGAAGGAGTCTCCGGTAAAAGTCGGATGTATGCACTTATACAAGGACTTGTAGAAATGGAGAAAAAGCCTGATGTGTCGTTCAGTAATATAAAAATCGCAAGTTTGCTGTGGTGCAGGAGGAATAAAACACATCGGGGCAGGAAGAGTTAGTCCGTAACATTATTTATTATAATGTCATTATAACTGATAATCACTTGTACATAATTATAAAGCAGTGGTAATGTTTATGAACAGTTTATTACCATAACGACTAGTGATAATGTTACAGCATGATTATAAGTTATCAAGTACATTACTAAAGCTTAATGAGGCATTAATAGAGATTTTTATATTCATTTATTACAAGAAATTATTACCAAGAATGATAAGTAGAGTTATAATGAGTTATGAATCCAGGCTTGGTGGAAATTGTTGCTAGTTCTTCTGTGTCTTGTTCGAGACTATGACATTACATTAAAAAGCAGTTATGGCTCAGTTTGTAGGAGAGAGCACGTGCAGCAGTTTGTA
Organism: Pangasius macronema; assembly: GCA_037577455.1. Classification (NCBI taxonomy): domain Eukaryota; kingdom Metazoa; phylum Chordata; class Actinopteri; order Siluriformes; family Pangasiidae; genus Pangasius; species Pangasius macronema. The sequence goes on from CM074954.1 coordinate 24,875,914, forward strand.
CTGATCTGTAAAGAAGCTTGTATGACTTGTGGAAATTCGCGTCGGTGTAATCGGAGTGCCTGAGCGAGCCACGTGCGATGGAACTCATAAACTGTCGACATCAATCACGCAGCGAGACGAGCGAGATATCCGGAGCCATCGCCACACCAGATTAGCCTCGCGTCCTTCAGCTCCATAACCCCGTAATTTCCACCTTTCATATCGATGGAGCCGTGATAAACTTGCTTTTAATTACACTAATTACTCCTTCCCGTCTCCACACCCAGCCGTCCTCCTCACTTACACACCCTCACTGCACGATGTGCTACTCATCCCCGAAAACACGGGCGTCTCACGTTACGTCCGACTTCTCCGCAGAGATAATTCATTCGTTCGTTTATTTATTTTATGGCATTCATACCAAGGATTTCTTTGCAGGGAAAGATAAGTAGAAAATAACGTGAAAAGAATGTCCATAAAACAATTGATTAAAATATGATATTAAAAATTAAGTTTCTAAAAATGAATTAAAAATACTAAAACATTTATTTAAAAAAAAAACACTATTGCAAAAAACACAAAAAGTTAAAGAGCTTATTATATTATACGGAAGAAAAAAATATATATATATATATTAACCAAAAACTAACCAAACACAGGAATGTTCATGAAAATTATTTAAAAAATTTCAAAGAAAATTTCAAGTAAAATAAAAATAAATAAAGGAGCTTTCAATGAAAATCAAATTTCAACGCGAGTTACTAAAGAAAATAAATAAAGTCAAGTTCATTGACTTAAAAAGGTAATAGAAATGAAATATAAAGTACAATATGAAACATGTTAAATTAAACGATGCATTAATTAAAATAATAAAAAGATGCATTAATTAAAAGGCAACAAAATGAAATGTAAGATCAATGTTAATAAAGCTACTTAAAAGATAATAGAGGAGAGCACTAATGATGAGGTGCAGCAGCAATAGGAAAAAAGGATTTTCATTAAAAAAGGAAGTTCATAAAAATAAAAATTTATTTGTAAATATAGGTTAAAAAAGAAAGAAAATAGGAAAAAAATTAAAGAGTTTTAAAAATGAAAGAGTGCATTAACTAGTAGAAATGACACACACACACACACACACACACACACACACACACACACACACACACACACACACACAGAATTAAGCAGACCTACATAAAATTTATATATATATATTATTGCTATGGCTACCAACTGCTGCACCATTAAGGGTCTTAAAGCCTGAAGTTTATGTAAGCCGTCTGGCGCATGTGGGCTGTTTCAGAGATCTAACTGAGAAGTATGATTATGCTTCCAGAACATACATCTGCTTTTTGCTGGGGTCTAATTTGTAACCATGGGTTACTTATCACACCATCAATCATTTCTGATTTAATAAGAGCTCGCAGCGACCGTCACTGCCGCCGAGTCAGTCATTATAACAGCACTGGGAACTTAAATGAGTTTGATATGAACAAATGAAACTTAAAAAGAACATTGAACATTTTCTTTGAATTTTGTTGAAGCAAAGAACTGATTGACCTCAAGTTGTGCCTTTTTTTTTTTTTCCTTGGCCTTCCGCTAACTGCTTAGCAACAGTCGCTATCTCGAATCAAGTTCTCAGCACGCTATTATTTCCCTTGGACATATTATGGAGTGTGTTGAACTTTCTACAACATTGTTGGAACTCTCTAGAGCTAAATGTTTCTGCAGTGCTGTGGGAACATTTGTAAACTTTAAGTTTGATAAAAACTGTCTTTAATTTTTAATGACCAAATTTGTTATGAAGCTCCTACTTGTAATTATGACTTAAAGCAAGTTTAGGTCATAAACCTGGATTTAAACTACAATATATGGGCAAGAAAAAGTTGCAAACCTTGACAGTAGAAACATAGCTAGAATGTAGCTAGCTGGCTAACTCACCTTTGCTGTACTATTCAAACAGAAATATGCTAATGGTGCTAATGTAAAGCCAATAATTTGCTTGTTCAGCTAAAACTAATGTGTTTTTCAGCTATCAGCTGATGGAGCTTTTTTTTTTTTTCAAACTAAGGTACTAAAATCCCATATAACACATCATGGGGATAAACTGTGTGCACAAAAAAGTGAATGTCTTGGTGATTTACAGAAAGAGTAATTGTGTGAATTACATCACACTGCAATATGTAAATAAGGTTTTTGCATGTGCTATTAGTTCTTAATAGAGATATTTAGGACGGCTCTCAAACAGACTTCTGGAAGAGTCAAACTGAAACCTTGGAGAATTGTGCATTCAGTATAATGCCACTTGCAAGCTACAAGATGTTGTTGAACGAATGTTCAAAGTACAGCAAGAGCACAAAATAGTGTGTGAATGTAAGCATGTCTTGTTCATAAGTTACATGTGAATGAAAACTTTTACACAGGTCTTCCACACAATGATTCTGGTCATCGTTTTAAGAAATCGTTTGCTTCGTTTTAAGATGCTAAGGCATCTTGATAAACCTTCTCATTATCATGTAATGATGTTCATTTCAGATGGGTCTGTATCTGTCTGACCCTCCAGCCTGATCTGGTATGTCTTGTGATAATGACTTCCAGAAGACTTCCAAAAGCTTGAATGAGATAACAAAAGTTAGCACGTATGGGCAGGGCTTGAGCTTGGTCAGCTGCATTGGGCACTGTTTAACCAAGTGCTCAGAATAACTGTAACTGATGCATGCGCATTCGTTTTTGGCTATAATGCAAGGTTAGTACGTAGCCTCACTGTCAGCTATCTTATCTGTTTGGATTGAATTGGGCAGCTGCACCATCGTCATCGTCAAGTTCACAGGATAGAAATAATTATTTAGTGACCCATTTTGTTGCTACATACGAGTTCTTCCGTCATCATATATTCATCCCTCACACATAAGGAAATGCTGGCTGAAAGCAGTCTTAGTGTTAGTCTCTTGGCCAACCCCTTGAAGGGTTTAAAATTGTATGAAGGTCTTGCTCAAGGGCTTAACATTTCTAATGCAATGCAAAGGCGATGTGTGTCTGCAGCTCTAGGACTTGAACTCACGACCTTCAGTCACGGGAACATCTATCTAAACCACTAAACTAATGCCGTTCTCTTTGATCATGGTTTATTTATTGAAGAAATGTTGTGGAAATATTCAGTGAAGCGTATTCTGATGACACATCCTGTCTGATTGAACAGGTACGTAACTAAAAAGTAACCTTGTCAGGGGTCACATTTGGGATACCCTTTGGGATACCCTTTATTCTCAGTATACTTCATTAAAAACTATATGCTAACTATGCTGTTTGCTGAATAATAGCTGACATCAAACACCTTCTGATAATCTGTGAAAACAAGTAAGAGTGGTATCTGTTAAGCAAAACGTTAAATTAATCTTAGGTTAAGGCTCCCAGTATGGCCACACTTGATGAACAAATCTGAGGGGCAAAGTAAAGTGTACCCTTCCCAGATTAGGGTTAGCGGGGCCCATGCCATGAGCCGGGCCTTGGGGTGGTATCTGCGGTCAGGCTCAGTCCAAAATGCTGATGTTGAGCCATCTTGTTTGCTCACCAATAGTTAGAACAATTATTTTAAAACGAATTCTTGTACGGAGCACCAGTTTGTTCTGCTTTGTTTGTTGAAGCTTTCGTAAAATAATAAAATGACCTACTTTGAGAAAGATACATGTAATCCTGCTTTCAGATTTGGCCAAAATCAGGCACTTTGGTGGGATTTATCTTGAACAGCTTTAGGTTGAGTTTACAATGAAATGGCTCGAAAATGGTCCACACCTTCATATATAATCCCAGTGCTCTTCTAGACATCCCATAGACTTGAGTCAATAACAAGCCTCATTAAGCTCATGCATATACGGAGTATAGAGTAGGAGTACATTCTGTGATACAGAAGTAGGAATAATTCATGAACATTCTCCTTAGAAGCTTCAATTAATTGATCTTGTACTATAAAAGGAAAATAAATAGGAGTGGGTGGTATATCAAACCTCTTAATGAGTAAAAGCTCTTTACTTTGTTGAGGTAGATTTTCCCAATCCTGCAGCTTGTTTCTTTGTTTAGCAATACTACATACTGTTCAGTCAAATGTTTCCTTTCTCTTTTTTTCTGCAACAAGAATACATTCTGAATCAAACTTCTGCTTTCTATTAGAATTATTCCATCATTTTCCACCACAAATATCACAGATATAGTAGAATTAACAATAATGCTTTTTAGATTTATCTGGCAGAGTTGTGTAGAATAGATTGCAGCTTTTTTTCCCCAAAAGAGATAGAAAGCAAAGGTTTGATTGAGAGTGCTTGATTAAGAATGGCATTAACTTTTCATGACCGTCATTCTCAGGCAAGGGACCAGAGACACTGTATGCTGGACAAAAACTCAATGACAATGAGTGGCATACGGTGCGGGTGATCCGGCGCGGTAAAACCTACAAGCTCACGGTTGACGATGACGTAGCTGAAGGTACTTCCCTTGGTTTTGAATCTGAAAGACAAGAGATTTCCTCAACTAAAAAAAGCATAGCACCTCAGGTTGCTTTCTTTGTTAAGATTGATAGCAGTAATAACAGAATTCACAAAATGGTGCTGGATTGGCTCAGCGAGGAAGTGGGACAGTATTAAGAAAATTCTGTGGCTTCTGAACCCAATTAAGATAAAATGCGCTGAGTATTGATGGAACAAGCCACGCTCTCAGATCAGGATTTTTCTCTTCAGGGTTAGAAAGAGCTCCTGTGCATGGTGGGCTCTTTTCAAGAGTAAAATACCTAAACTACCTCAAGGGTTTAGGCAATAAGTTGTGTCCTGTGTTCCAATACTGTTTTTGATACGTCTTTATCGACTTCCCTTCATGACTTAGAGGTGTGATGGCTTTAATACTGCCATCGCTCATGGTACGGTTCACTGTACAGTTCATTTAGACAATAAAAAGTGAAGCATACTCGCAATACTTCGCTGCATTTTTCCATGTATTTGTTGGAGTACCTCTGTAAAGCCCTATTCAGACTGGATTAGGTTTACACAGCAAGGTGGGATAATGTAATTATTAGCAGAATAACTCCAGGATTTTTAGTCCCTTCCAAAAACATTCCATCACATCCTGTGGGAAGAAAAAGAGATGCTTTTTAATCAGTATAAAAACACCACTGGAAGCACTCTCTCTTCTCTATCATCTTGCACTAAACCCAGAATGAAAATCAATTCTAAGTTTAAAAAGCCAAACAGTAAAATATAGACGATGTTTAAAAGGAACCATTTGTAGTAGGGTTTAAGATAGTACCTTTAACCATTGGGTACAAACAAAAGAACGCTTAAAGGGGTATTTTATTTTATTTTCTCTATGTGTTCCCTGACAGTTCTCTCAAAGGTCCAGGAATCTGCACTCCTAAGAAATAAATCCATAATGTATGTAACTGACTGCGTTCTAACATGTCTGTTCATTCATTCATTCATTCATTCATCTGCAGTAAGCTTTTTTTCTTGTTAGGGTTGTGGTGGACCTGGGAATGAGCATGTCCCAGGAACACTGGGTGATCTAGCCAACTATGATCTTAGTCTAGGCCTATGGTCCTATGTACATTTATATTGGTCCTATGTACATGTATAACCATCCACTGTTATAAATATAACTAATAGTGAGTCATCTATATTTTGAAACGGCACCAGATTGCAATCCTTCTGGGTAAGTTCTGCTCATAAAGCTTAGTCTTGTTGCCTTTATCACTTAAATTTTCAGCAAAATGCCCTGGCGCTACTATTCGAATGAGCATTGCGACGATAATGGGGAATTTCCCAAAGCGAAGTCAATGAGGGCGGTTTGGAAAACAGTATTGGAATGCAGCCATAGAGTGTGCAACCTTAAAACAATACTTGAGCTGCAGTGTGAAGTCAGTGGAAGGAAGAGTATAGCTGCCTTTTTTTCTTTCTTCCCTTCTTGTCCCAACCTTGCTTGGGTTGCAGGTCAGATGGTGGGTGACCATACTCGCCTGGAGTTCCACAACATCGAGACAGGCGTGATGACTGAGCGCCGTTTTGTCTCGCACATCCCGTCCAGTTTCATCGGCCACTTGCAGAGCCTCAGGTTCAACGGCCTGCTCTACATCGACCTGTGCAAGAACGGCGACATCGACTACTGTGAGCTGAACGCACGCTTCGGCATGCGCTCCATCATTGCCGACCCAGTGACCTTCAAAGCCAAGAGCAGCTACCTGAGCCTGGCCACGCTGCAGGCCTACACCTCCATGCACCTGTTCTTCCAGTTTAAGACCACTTCAGCCGACGGCATCATCCTGTTCAACAGCGGCGACGGGAGCGACTTTATCGCTGTGGAGCTGGTGAAAGGGTAAGACGCAACCTGAAGATTGGATGGACTACGATGGCATGCAAAAGATGTTTTTTGGGGCAGTAAGAATCGATAGCACCAAAAATCACTCAGACGGACTGTAGCAAACGTTTGATTATGATGATGCTGATCAATAACTCAAATGGTTGATGGTTTGATTTTTTTTTAAGCGTACAAACTTGATACTTGAAAGCCTTGAAAGGGAAAACTTACGTAAAATATTATGTTCCCCCTGAGGGATAAACTGAAGGGGGTGCTTCATTTTATCTGTAGGGAAAGGGAAAGGGAAACCCGCTGTTATAGGGTTCTTTCTAAAACTTTATACTTTGTCAATGGGAAACATGGTTAATGGTTCTGGCTTTCTAAAGAAGTTTAATTTGTACCCTTTTCCTGAAATGTGAACCCTCTGTTGTAGGGCTGTAAAGAGTAATTTTAAGGGTCACCCCAAACAATCAGATGAAAAGATTGCTCTGCTGCAATTTGTTAGAAATGAATCCAGATTCTTCAGAGCCCAAAAATGTGCAGTATGGTATCCTGCAAGGTCCTGATTTAGGCCAGCTATCATTCTCCCTTATAATCAGCTCCTTGGACATGTAATTCACAAACATACAGATTTACTATGTAAAAAGAAGTACAGATGTTGGTTAATAACCCCTAAACTCTGGAATAGTGTTCCTGAGAACATTAAGAATGCTTTACTGTTTTACTCTTCATAGTTCTTGAGTTTTTTAGGTTAAATTGCCAAAGCCTTGAACCGTTTTTTGTTGGTTGCTGGTTTTGCAGTCCTGTTCTTTTCATCGCATATTTTGTTTAAAGCTTAAACTGTTGATAGTGAAGACATACAGTTGTTCTGTCTTTTCCCTCTCAGTTACATCCATTACGTGTTTGACCTCGGCAACGGCCCGAACCTCATTAAAGGCAACAGTGACCGAGCTCTGCATGACAACCAGTGGCACCATGTGGTCATCACCAGGGACAACAGCAATCTGCATACCCTCAAAGTCGATGCCAAGGTTGTCAGTCAAGTGGTTAATGGTGCCAAGAACCTGGACTTGAAAGGTATATGAGCTGAACCCAATATATTACTATATATATAAAAACTGAAACAGACTCTTCTACTCGAGATGAATCTGGAGGCGTGAACTGCATGCAGATGATCTGTATAATCTGAACAAGGAGACTAGAAAATCAGATTCTGAATACGAGGAACTTTCCTCATGTAAATATTGATGTAACTTTAGGACTTAAGTCGCCAACTCTGAATACGGCCAGTGGTGTTACTTAAACACTTCAGAAGCTAAACTCACCCCAACTACCATTAAAGAGTAATGGCACAGTGTGTTAGTTTTGGTGTCCCAAACAATGGACTTTTGGACAAGACAAGCAATGTGTTGAGTGTATCGATGAATCTATGTACTTTTTTTCCTCAGGTGATCTTTTCATTGCTGGTTTGGGGCCCAACATGTACAACAGCCTGCCCAAACTGGTAGCCTCAAGGGAGGGCTTTAAAGGTTGCCTGGCATCGGTGGACCTGAACGGCCGTCTGCCGGACCTGATAAACGACGCTCTGTTCCGCAGCGGGCAGATTGAGCGTGGATGCGAAGGTACTCCCTCTTACAACTCAAGCTCAAGCAGCCCATTCTTCCTCATGAATGCTAACAGTAGCTCCATTAGCATTTCACTGAGCCATCAGTCCATCCTACTGACCCTGCTCATCACCACTCTCACCTGTTAGACCCAGTGGCTCGCATAAATACTGCACTTTTATAGGCCACATTGGCCTTACAGTCAGCCAAGCCCCGGGTTTCACCCTAATGAAATAATCCTTACTCATCTATCATTGTATTATGACAAGGTCTGTGTATGGTTTGTTTTTTACTTCGAAATGAAAAAAAAATGTAAACGATATGTTTTTGGCTCGTATTCCTCCTTTGCTTGTTTTTCATCATTTCACAGTCATTTTTGGGATTAAACTTCCTAGAAGATCTTGAATGACCCTGGTGTGTAGCTGCTAGCGTTGGTGTTACTCCCCGACGTAGCGCTAATGTGCATCACTGCAAGTTAAAACACATTTTAATCACCCAAAAATTCACTTCTGCACAGGTCCATCCCTTTCTTTTCATCTTTTATGAAAACAGACTTGTACTTCCAGGTCTCTGAAGTGTGCCGCACTGGTGTGTGTGTGTGTGTGTGTGTGTGTGTGTGTGTGTGTGTGTGTGTGTGTGGATTCATCAATAATTGATATCTAGACTTGCTGTGGTGACTAAAGTAGAAACAATTAAAAAAATAATTTGATGAAAAAAAAACTGTTTGAGTGTGTGCCAAGAAAAACAAAAATAAAACAGAGAGCAGTTTCCTGTTTTCATTCCGAAGTGAAAAACAAACGAACGCGGAAGCGACGTACACAGACCTCACGGGAACGTCTCACGCTTTCGAGTATTCTGGGGCATGATTGAGCTCGTACGTGCTTAAGTGCTTTTCGTTTTAAAATATTACAGAATATTACACGAGGTGAACAATTACATTTACAAATCCATTTCTAAATCCAAGGTGTTTACATGTAAAGGGTGCTGTGACAATATTATTCACTTTCTATGAAGCCTGTAGTTATAAATCATCATAACTGCTGTTTTAATTCTAAGTGGATATTAATTGTGTGTGTGTGTGTGTGTGTGTGTGTGTGTGTGTGTGTGTGTGTGAGTGTTTCATAAACTCGAATAATGCCTCACATATCTCTAATAATGTGCTTGATAAAGTTGTTATGAGGAAAGTTGTAATGATTTATGAATATGGGCCTCATACAAAGTGTTAATCTCGATTGCTTTGAATACAAAAATATATATATATTATATTTAAATATAGATTTGGAAGAGCATGCGCAAAAACCCAAGAATTTTCCACCATTTTGAAATCCTGAAGATGTTTACACGTATAGGGTGCTGTGACGATATTTTTTTAGCTCTACTTTAGTGAAAGTTTTATGTTTTTTGTATCTGAGACACAGAAAAGTGCTAAGTGGTAAGATTTATAAACAGGAGGCTGGGTTTGATTTCCAATAATCCTAAAATGCGTGTAAAATAGTGTGTGATCATTTCTACCTTGGCCTTTCAGATAAAATTAAATATAGACTATCGACTGCCATCCAGTAATATCTCACCAGTTTCTGGTTGATGATGATTAGTTTATGGATAGGAGATCATCTACACACTCAGTATATATCTGTAGACTATTAACTAATCAAATTTCATTCAAATTTTGGTCCAATTTTGAGTAAAGAAATTAAAAATATCCAAAAGTTTCCGTCTCGCTTTATGAATGTGCTACAATGTGATATTCTCTGTTATACCACATCGCCGGTGTGTTCTGGATTCTGATTGGTCAGAAGTTGTTGATTCGTTTTCTCAGCTCCGACTGTAGTGCAGCTGCGAATCACAGGTTTATAAACGAATTAACGTATTCGTCGTAATCGGTTATCATAGCAACAGCTCATTCACACAGCTGATGCGCCACATAAACAGATATATATAAAAAAACATGTATTTGTAACACATAAGGAGAAGTTTATTTCACATTTATGGAAGGAGTCTCCAGTGTCAGAGTGAAGCAGACTGTTTCTGAATCTTCAGGACAGAGGAATTTACGCCTCCTCGCGGTTTCTCTGTAACATGTTTAGAGAAAGACTGCAGTAATGTAGGTAATAACAGGAGCCGTATATAGTATATAAAATAATACTATAAATAAACAATAAACTGTATAAATCACTCTTTAATAAATGAAAATATAAGTCTTAGCACTCAGCTGTATTATACAGTGACTTAAACTGGCAGTTTATTAAGTGTATAAATATCTGTATAGCAGCTAATAAATGGACTTGTTAGTGTATGCAGCTGTTCATCGGTGCAAATCTGAAGGTTTTACTATTTCATCTAACAATAATATCCACAGTCTCGATCATTTCATATCCACATCCTTCCCTGCTTATGACCTGCTTCAACATGATGTAAATCATTTTCTTTTCTGTAAATGCTTTCACTCTCTTTTATATTTGAACGTCTCGTTTATCATTTCACTGCTTTTTATTTGAAATGATTTGATTTGTGTTTGACAAAAGAAAATATCTATCTATCTATATCTCTATATCTATATAAATATCCATCACATGTTCATCATGTCACATTTTTCACCTCTTCACTTTTTTTCAGAAAAAAAATAAAAAATAAAACGCTGTCCTTCTGAACTGTTTGGTGTTTTGTTGTAACTGGACGAACGGTGAACTGTGACTCGAGCGCTTAAATTCCCAGAGCTTCCGTTCCTCATTCCTTAACATCGCTTTATTTACCGAATGATGCAGATTAATTACTGTAATATGTGAATATGTTTTCTGATGATGAGTGAATATTAATCTGGGATTTTAAGGAGTTAAAGTGCAAAAAAAAAAAGCACAAATAAACAGAGAGGTAGATGAGTAGAGAATTGACTGGAGAGTTTATTGGAAGAATTTTTTTATTATGATTTTATCATATTTTTATTTTTTGTTTCAACAGTCGACTTGAGATTTTATTGAAGGAAGATATTAAGATATTTATTTTAAAAAAAAAGTGCATACATACAAATGCCTAAATTGCAAGCTGACATGAAATATCCTTTATTTTCTGTTGTTTTCTTGTGATTTCACTGTAATTTTCATTCCCATTAAAAAACGCACCGCAGGCAGCTTTATCCGCTCCACACACACACACACACACACACACACACACACACACACACACACACACACACACACTCTACCACCTCTGCTCTGTTGCATTTCATACGTGACAAGCGCCTTCTGTGTGCGTGTGTGTGCGTGCGTGTGCGCGCGCGTGTGTGTGTGTGTGTGTGTGTGTTTACGTTTATCTCTCCTGCACAGCATCGAAAAGCGAACGTGAGTAGGCTTTTCTCTAAAGTGGCCAGCATGATCGAGCCTGAATGTGCACCTGAGAGGACTTTAAGAGAATGAATCTGAGAATGGTTTACGGTTGAACGTGGCTGAATTTTATTTTATTTCTTTTATTTTATTTTTTTTTATTTTTTTTGAGTCGGTGAATGTGCGCCATGTTGTAATGGGGCTTTCCATTCACTAGATGGCAATGATGCACCAGCCCTTAGGAAGGAAGGAAGGAGGGAAGGAGGGAAGAGGTGGACATAGTGGAAATGGGAAAGAGTGAAAAATAAAAACAGGAAAAAGGAAGGAAGATCGTTCTTTTATGGATAAAATGTTGATTGTGTACAGGAATGTCCCTTCTCTGTCATCCTAACAGCTCATCTAAAAGTGATATTTGTTTGAGAAATTTCATTTCATTTATTTAATTTATTAAAACGTCCACACTGCTTCTGCTGCAGTTGATGCAGCGATCAGGTTTTTATTTAAGGACAGACACTACAGGGTCATTTTAATAGTAAATAGTAAAACAAAACAAAAACACACAAACAAACAAACAAACATATTGTCTAATTCAATATGTGTAAATCTGCATACGTCATAAAACTAAAAAAAAAAAGATTCTAATGAAAAGTTGGATGAAATATAATTTTTTTTAATGTTTAACCATGAAAACAACATATTTTAATGTTTTTATGTATATTTTATATGTATTTTTATTCTGTTTAATAATTTTGTCGGTGTAAAAGTGAAGTGTGTAAATCTGCATGCTTCATATGACTGAAAGAGTTAAAACTAAAAAAACAAACAAAAAATATTTGATGTAAACATAAAAAAAAGCTGGTTAAAATATAATAATAATTCTTTATTATTTAAACAAAAGAACTGTTTTTAAAAGTATTTTTATGTTTTTAAATATTTGCATACTG
>CM074954.1:24888196-24901686 GCA_037577455.1 Pangasius macronema
AAAGCCCAAAGAAGAAGAAGAAGAAGAAGAAGAATTTAAGATTGAATTTATTGTACAAATAAGGTATTGTCTAATTAAATACTTGCATACTTTATAAAACTAAGTTAAAATTGAGAAAAAAAAACATATAAGAGGGTTTTTTTTATACAAAATACAACGTGAGTTGCTCTGGTTAGTGAGGTTGAGAGTAATTAGTTAGGGTAAAACAAACAAACAAACAAACAAACAAACAAACAAACAAACAAACAACAAAATATTAACTGAAAGTTTGTTGGAATTTCTTTTTTGCTTCATTTCACCAAGGAAATATCATGTTGCAAAAAAATGTGTTGTAGAGAGCTTTATTTCTGAATATGGGAAAAAAAAATCAGATAAAATTAAAACTAACATTTGGATCAAAGTGTTTCCACATGAGAAGTTTCGAGACGTAAAGATTTTTAGTTCTTAATATAGAAAAATAGATTTCAAAGCATTTTTACGGTGTGGTCCAGTCCGCCGTGTTTAGCGCGGTTTATTAGGGTTATGTATATCATCACAGTGGGATTATGAAGTGGGCGGAGCTTAAAGCCTTCTTGCTGTGTTTGAGACGATTCTGTTGCGTTTTGATTTTTTTATTTTTATTACTACAGTTTGAGAGAAACACGTCAGCCTGTAGTGTCTTGCCTTAAAAGCGTAGCCACTCTTTCTTCTATGCTCTCATTTTGTGTTACTGAGCATCAGTAGACATTCGGGACACCGCGTCGCGTCTCGTCCCGTCGCTCTGACACGTGAGACGTGAGACGTGAGACGTGACACGGTCTCCTTTCAGCCATTTAGCACCAACCCATCATTCCTAACCCATCGTTAGCGCAGATCTTTAATGCAAACCCCTTCCTAAGAATGGTAGAGCATGTGTGTTAGTAAAGCGCTCGCTTTATTAACGAGAGTCATTGACCACCTACTAACCTGATTGACTGTTTTTTCTCGCTTTTTGTTTTTTCTTTCTTTCGCTAACAAAGTTGGTTTCACCAAAGCAGACCTGCAAGGTAGACGGTTCCCTCTCCATTCTGAGCCTCGGCTCAAAAGCTGCTCTGTGTGATGTATCGTGTCAATTTATATCTATATATATATTTATATATATTTATTTTATTTATTTATTTTTTTATTTTCAACACCTAGACATGATGCTGTCTCGCTTCACTGTAACAATGTCTTGGTATAAAATGGTTCACTTCTTTCAAAAAAAGAAAAGAGACCGCGATACAAAGAACGACTGCAGCTGTGAGGTTGTACGAATAAAACGCCGGACGTTTGTGTGTAATTACGCCGCCAGATGTTCGTTTGCTGGATCTCGTCCTGGGCTGCGTTTATGCTAACGGTGTTCACGTCAGAGTCATGAACAACACCACCCAATCACGTTTATCCTGAAATCCCAATAATTCCACCTCCATCAAAAAAAACCAAAGCCCACCTCACATTACTGTGATGCACTTTATCTTAAAGCGTCGTGATACTGATACTGACAGGCTAAATTAATTCGCTTGTGAGATAAAAAAAATATAAATAAACAAATTAACTAATTAACCAGAGCAAAGGCCAGAACTATTTGGACTGAAATGCAGCTGCAACTTCAGATAATATATCTAACTTTTTTTAAAGGTTTATTTTATTATATTATTATATTAATATATTATATTATTTTTTATATAATTTTTTATATTTAATATAATAATATGATTTTTTATATTTAATATAAGATTATTTTAAATTAAATTAAATTATTATTTAATTGCACTATTTATATTATAATTTAATTATTTTTATGTAAATATATTTTCTTTATAAATATATTATTATTATTATTATTATTATTATTTAAATTTTAATAATAATATTATTAATATTATATTAATATTTAATATAATGGTATTTTATTTGCACTATTTATATTATAATTTTATTATTTTTATGTAAATATAATTTCTATTATTATTATTATTATTATTATTATTTAAAATTTTCAAATGAATTTTTAATTAATTATAATAATTATTATCATTATTATTATGTTATTATTATTATGCTTAATTATTAATATTATTAATTATGTATTTATTTATTTAGTCTCAACGTTGCAGACGGTTAAAATGTACGTCACACTGTTGATGTTTTGTTTTGTTTTGTTTTGTTTAGTTTAGTTTCCGAGGGCAGATTTTCGAGCATCGAATCACAACCTAGTATTTAAAACTAAATCAAATCGACTCGAAACGATGAATTTGGGGTGAATCATTTTATGTTTCAACATAACATAACATCTTCGACTGCACTGCGCATTACACACGAACTGCACCTTTGGTATTTTTGTTCTCTACCTGTTTGTGTGTGATTAACCCTGTTTAATACGAGTGTCGTGCTGAGAGCACTTAAAGGTGCGGTGTGGAGATTTTTGTTGTCAAAATAATTCAAATTAAATTTTCACAAGAACAACGGACTCTTTGGGATTCGTAGTAATTCGAGATTCGAGTCTGTTTCTTTGTATTTTTTTTATTATTATAATTTTATAATATAAATAATTTAAAAAATGATATAAAACTGAAAGTTTAATACTGAGTCAGGTGTTTTATTGCATTTTTCTTTACTGTATAATTATTGATTATTTTTTTGACAACTAAAACTGCTAACTGCACCTTTAATCACACTTTTCTTGCAGTTATTAATGTTTACGTGGTTGTTTTTTTTTTTTTTTTTGATAAAAATGTCTTAACTTTAGTATAATGAAGAAAATATGTGTCAAAACTCTCATTTAGTAACTTCATGGTAATCTGTGGAATTTCTTTGTTTGGAGCATTTTTTTGTAAATTATAATAATATAAACATCTTTCTGGGCCAGAAAAATGCAAACGAATGCGAAAAAGCAAAAGATCCACAATACATACTGAGAATCAATCAATCAATCACATGCTCTTTTTTGCTGTGTTTGATTTTGTTGAATGTTTTTTTTTTACAACAAAAATTACCAACTGCACCTTTAATCACTGTTCACTTGCAGTTATTAATGTTAACACAGACATTTATTGATTTATTGATTTGTTAGTTTTTGACTTTTAACTTTACAGTAGTGAAGAAAATGTGTCAGTAACATTCTCAGTAATTCATGATAATCTGTGGACGTTGTTTGTTTGGAGCATTTTGGGGTTATTATAATAATATTAGCATTTTTTTTTTTCTGGTCCAGAAAAATGCGAACAAATGCGCAACAAAAATCCACAACACACAGGAGCCTTTGAAATCCTGAGACTCATTCACTTGGATCATTTGTTTTGTGTTAGAATTATCGACGATTTTTTTTTTTTTTGACAACAAAACGTCCCAATTGCACCTTTAATCACAATCTTTCCACAGTTATTTCTTTATTTTTATACAGAATGTCTTTTATTCATTAGAGTAAAAATGACACCGAATCACAACACACACTAATTTGCTATTAACTGCTGATTAATTTTTTTATTAACTCCGTCTCCACGTGGTGACTCCTGGCGAGTTCTGCCTGTGTGTGACCCCATCCCAAACCACCCCCCCCTGATACCCCCTCCCCCCCCCCTCACCTGACCCCACCCGCCCCGTCTGAAGCCACGTTCGGGAATGTCTGCAGCGCTGTGTCTTGTCTACCTTGTTACTAAAACCTACTCGAAGAGAATGCCAAGGCTCAGTTTGATTTGTTTGTATTTTTTTTGTTGTAACCTTTGAGACTTTTTTACTACTAACCT
Organism: Pangasius macronema; assembly: GCA_037577455.1. Taxonomy (NCBI): domain Eukaryota; kingdom Metazoa; phylum Chordata; class Actinopteri; order Siluriformes; family Pangasiidae; genus Pangasius; species Pangasius macronema. Next base: position 24,891,943 of record CM074954.1, read on the forward strand.
TGACTGCATGCCAACTTGAAGTGCATACCTGCATGGCACCTAACGGCTCGCCGCCGGCCGCTCTGCCCCGCTGTTACAGAACTGTGCTCTGCCGCCGTAGGTCCTAGCACCACGTGTCAGGAGGACTCCTGCGCCAACATGGGCGTCTGCATCCAGCAGTGGGAGAACTACACCTGCGACTGCTCCATGACCTCCTTCACGGGCATGCACTGCAACGACCGTAAGTCACTTTCCTTTCTTAAACACACACACACACACACACACACACACACACACACACATATATATATATATATATATATATATATATATATTCTACAGTACATCACATTTTATTGGCGTATTAAATATTCACACAACACACAACACACACTACACACATCCAGAAGAGTTCCTTAAAGTCAGCTAAAGGTAAGTGCTTGCTTTTCTTTTATATCCGTATCCACTGAATTACTTTATCGCAATCATACACTAAGTATCAGTATATATGTGGTGATTAATAATAAGATTTCAGGCACCATATTAGAGACTTTGCTAGTTTTAGTTACCATGGCGATTACCATTAAGATCTCAAATAGCGATCTCAGAATAACAATTCCTAAAGATCTTATCTTAAAGGAAACGCATTGAGTGTGTTATTATTGAAACAGCTATGATGTGTTCATTTGTTGGTTGTTTTTTTGGTGCTGTATTTTCTTTATTCTTGTGAGAGGTTAGCCATGCAGATGTCCCAGGGGGACGTTGTTATCGTTATCGCTAGCGCAGTTACGCTGGTGTTTAATAGAAGGAAAAAAATTCATCTGCGTTTTACTGCTAGCGCCGAAAACAAAACAACAGGAGCTGCTTTTCTCACTCGGCGTTTTCCAGGAACGTCGGGGAATCCGGAGTAAAGGTAGTGGAGATGTTGGTGCAAATGCTGGACTCAGAGTCCCAGAATGCAGTGCAGCTACGCAGGCACTGATCTGTCAGATGATGAGTAAAAGACTAAAAGACTAAAAGACTAAAGCACCGCTGCATCACTCTCTCAGCAGTGGGTAAATGAACACTGATAACTCTGTTATGAAGAACGATGTAAACTTCCTAGAGTCTTTATAGTACACCGAAATAATGATAACCTTTCCAGCATGGCATTATGAAGCATTTATTCAGTGCTTATGAATGTATTACGAAGGCTATATGTTATAACCCATCGAACATACACAATCAGAAGTCTTTACTCGTACTTTGACATCAGGAAATGGCTGAAATGAAGGATTTCTGGACGTCTTGGTCGATTCTTTCGAGCTCTGAAAGGTTCGGAGTAATTCGGCTATCACTGAAGCGCTGTCGTGCCTCAGTCGAGGAGCGATGAGATGAAACTCATCAGGACAATTGGCCACAAGAGCCCGAGTCTGACTTTAAGAACGGAACATGATGCTACGCGCTTATGATATCTATCTGATGATAATAATAACTGAAATAAATAGTATTTTTTTGCATGATTGGTTTAAAGACAAGAGGACTTCAAATTCAATATATTACATATGTTTAGGAGTTTTTATTAAATTATAATATGGGCACAGTATCAAAGATTTAAACTCGGTTAGAAGGCAAAGGCACCACCACTACAACTACTGATACTACTACTACTACTACTACTACTACTAATAATAATAATGACAAATATATTAAATATTTATATGTCCATGCAATATGTTACAGGCTGCATGACATTTTCTGAGATCCTGAATGTGTGTGTGGGTGAGAGACAGAGAGAGAGACAGAGAGAGAGAGAGACAGAGAGAGACAGAGAGAGAGAGAGAGACAGAGAGAGAGAGAGACAGAGAGAGACAGAGAGAGACAGAGAGAGAGAGANAGAGAGAGAGAGAGAGAGAGAGAGAGAGAGACAGAGAGAGACAGAGAGAGAGAGAGAGAGAGAGAGAGAGAGAGGGAAAGTGGCACATGTGATCCGTCATGTAATCGCCTGTCGAAACAACACAGTTGACCTTCTGATGATGGAAGACTGATGCCTGGAACGATAATGCTCATCTGCCATCCTGACATGTTGTACTTTTCTCTGCAGCCGAGCGCTGAATCAGAGGCATGTTGGAGAGAGAGAGAGAGAGAGAGAGACAGAGAGAGAGAGAGAGAGAGAGAGAGAGAGAGAGAGAGAGAGATGAAATGGAATGATACTTGTGTGTATATGTGAGTGAGCAAGCTTGTTTTTCTTTCGGGGTCATGCACTTGTCCTGAGAAAGCATCGCGCATCGGCTTGCTCAGATAGCAAAAGCCAGGTAGCTTCTTATGATTAGAGATGATTTATAACAAGGCATGACAGAGAGAGAGAGAGAGAGAGAGAGAGAGAGAGATGGCATGGCACAAACATGGCATGTGTGATCAGGAACTGGCTTGTCGTTCGAGTGTTGTGTATGAGCACTAGGTGGCAGTAAAGCATTCGATACTGACGATGTGTGTGGGCTAGAATTCCTCTGGTGGTGTTTTTGCCATTCTCAATCACACAATCACACACTATGAAGCTTGATGAAGTCAAACTTCCCTTTAGCCGTGAGCAGAAATGATTGGTCCGTACTGCTGATCTGTCCGTAATCTAAATTCTTTATATACATTACAAAATATAACCGTGCTTAGAGACTGCTCTCATATCAGCATGTGCTTATTATGTGGTTTGTTATAGATATTAATGCATATTAATGCATGTGTATATTAATTCAGCTATAGATCCCTCTACAGTGCAGGAAATGACAGGAAACCAATGGAGCATCATAAGAATGATGCTACTCCAATACACACCTCCATTACACACGTATCCACTCCAGTACACACCTCCATTACACACGTATCCATCCTAGGGTTATTGAAAGTCTGTTTGTAAGGCGAGCAGGAGCCAGACCTTGCCAGGCCGCGCCGTCGCTAAAAACCTGATCTTCATTTTTCCTAACAAATTTCTAATTAAATTAAATATCCTTTGTCTTTTACCCTCAGAAAGGTCAAACCTTCCGTGTTGAAGAACGGACTCACAGCCACCTGGAATTGAATTATTTAGTAATTAGTTGCGCTCTTGGTCACGATTGACTTTGTGACATTTCCATGCCGAAGCGTGTCACGGGCGGAATTAGGAACCCGTGTGTTCCTGCATCGTCACGCTAAAATTTAGCCTGTCAAAGATATCGACCGAATTTACGGCAAAGAAGAAGGTCTGGAATAGAAGAAAAGCATCTGCAACTTGTTTTCTTTTATCGTATAGTCATAGTTATAATGAACTATGAACATACTTATATCATATATACATTTTATATATATATATACACACATATTATTTGAATATATCTATTACACTTTATAGCATTATTCATTATGCATGATGAGTCGTTTGAATGATTTCTTAGTAACGCTCATAACATAACACCATTAGCGAAGAAACCGAGCACTGATAAACTGGAGCAGTATTATAAATTATACTATACGCAAAAAAGTATAATGATAAAACTATACTGTATAATATTCACAATAAACAATAAACAATTCTTCCACCACAAAGTAAAGCCTGTTAACAGTAAAGCTTCAGTTGCTAAGCAACATAACAGACAAAAATTGGGGTAGTCCATGGACAATACGATGGCTTACGTGTAACAGTTTTATTGATTTATGCATTAATACAGAATTCAGCCAATCAAATTTTAGAACAAAAAACAACAATTTTAGGACAAATGTTACAAGTATATTGGATAATATACATATAAGTTTAATAGTGTACTGCATTTGAACTTACGTTTGAATCTGCGATCTCGCATGAGAAGCTAACGCTGAACCCAACCTGAACCCGGACCCGAACCTAACACAATTTAAGTCTAATAATAAACAGATTAAAAAAGAAAAATTGTTGAAATGGTGATGTTTTCTGTGGTCTAATGGTGTGAGAGTCGGACTTGTAACCCGAAGGTGAACCTGAAGGTGGTGGGTTCGAGTCTCGGGTCCGGCAGGGNCTGCCCACTGCTCCGGGTGTGTGTTCACGGGTGTGTGTGTGTGCACTTGGATGGGTTAAATGCAGAGCACAAATTCTTAGTATGGATCACCACACTTGGCTACACGTCATGTAACGTCACTTCACTTCATGTTACATTTTCTGAGATTCTGAGATTCCCGACATCTTCGGGATGGAGGAGTTTACGCTTTGTGGTTTCTCGTTAACATGACGCGCTGCATCAGGCCAGTGAGGGAACGTTTATAGCTGCTGAGTGATAACAGGAACTAACGTGTTTCTTGGATTGTGATTGTTGGCTGTGGTATAAGAGGAATAAAAACACTTCAGGATGTGGTGTTATGGGAAAATAATCCACTTGAGGGTGTTAACCGCCACCCCGCTTCATCACGCCACGCCGTCCTTGATTAATTACCCGTAATAGCATGTTTGTATGCTGACTTATTTTGATTGGAAGTAAACCATTAAAACCCCTGAAGTGTGTGCCAGGATGAGCTGTTGCTCAGGAATATTAGAACCGTGTTCCTCGGATAACAACAGGAATTCACCTCATGCTTCTCCGACATGTTCCTTATTAACGAGAGCGCACTAAGCAATCATGTTGATTGAGCTGTACTAATAAATTACTTGTTAGCAGCTTCATTGCCTGTTAAATGAACTTGCTCTAAATTAATATTGCATAAAGGAATTGACTTGCCTTCACTAAGCCTTGCTTTGCTTTTCCGGGACGTTCTTTCTTACCGCCATCCCTTTGACCTTTCCGGCGAGCATAACCCTTCCACGACCTTCACGTCCATAACCATAAGCAATCTACTTTACAACCCATTTATGTTTATTTCTTAGGGAAAAAAAAAGAGGAAGAAATTTCCCAGAAGCATCTTCAGTAATGACTTTCGAAGCGTCTCGTCGTCGGTGACTCGATGACTTCCCGGCGCTGTAGTGTCATTTCGTGTGACTCCACGCTGTGCGGCCGGGCTTCCATTTCTTTTCTTGCACTTTAAGCTGTAGATAGGATCATACCCATAACACACACACACACACACACACACACACACATATATATATAAACATGTATAAAACCGATGTCCTGGAAAATACGCTTCTCCTCTGTGATGTCAGTTTCGGATCATGTAGACTGCAGTCATGCTGCTAGACAGCAGTGCACATCTGTATTATTTTTATTTGTATTTCCCCACCACAAGATATTGATTTACTAACAGCATTAATTACTGAGATTAATATGAAAGATATCCTCTTCTATTGCAAAAAAAAAAAAATGGCCCAAGGGTATTATTTCCTCTTCCATCTCCACTGCTGGTACAAATATATAAATTAAATCAGAGATAGATGCACAAATAGGGAGCTGAGAGGATGGATTTGTTTTCCTCCCGGCGTGTCTGACACAAACAGGAGCGCCGTAATTAAGGAGCATCTTTTCCCTTCTCCTCCTCCTCCTCCTCCTCCTCCTCCTCCTGCTCGTCCTCTTCATGGCCCTGAAACTTCATCAAGTCCCTTCCTCCATTAGAAACAGGAGAACCCGTCGCACGAGCAGGCCATCAATTAAAGCAACAACAAACGCACAGGACGAGCTTCCTCCGCTCGCCAGAGTCTAATGTAGTGTTGCACGGACGATACGTATCTGCCAGGCGAATGACACGTGACTAATGAATACAAGATCCTGCTCTGGCTTGAGTAACGTTTGTCTGGGGAAGGAAAGGTTCAGAGATGGAGTTACCAATCGTTTTAATGCGGCTACACCGCCGTGATGCCTTAACGCCGTGGCATGATTTTCTTCTTGGCTGGAAATATTAAACAGACCTTTTAAATATGGATTTTTTTAATGCGGAACGTAGGAGGAATATCTGTTATGTAAGGAATAAAAAAGTAATTCCACCACCTCGAATTTGTTTATTTTCCTATAACCCCCGAAATGTTTTATTTGTCTTATATGAGGTGAACCTTTTTTTAGTTACATTTAATGTTGTGGATACAAACATTCTGTGGATACAAAGTGCTGACACTGGAGACTCCTTCTGTAGAATATCTCCGTATAGAGAAAACTTCAGCGTGCTGATTCTCTGGAAGTAAAATGACACCCATTAGTCACTTTGCTTTCACAGCTGATGAAAGATGTATAGGCAATACACAAAGCCATGTGGATATAAAAACGTCGTAAAGTTCATCACAGGAATATTTAAGATCACAGCTCTCTAATTGAGTCCTCAAACCGCAGCCGAGAGGGTGCGAGCTGTGGAAGAGACGCCTCTCTGGCGCTGAGGTAAATCGGCTGCTTTTGATGAAGGGCCCGCGGAGCCAGGAAAGATGAATGAATCGTGTGAGCTCATATTCATCACTCCGGTGTCCTGCACTTCCGCCTTAGCCTATGACACAAGATGAAGAGCGGTGGGACGCGCCGAGCGACCTCGGCTGACAGCCTCAAACAGAAGCAGTGGCACAACAGAAATGCATTACAGGAGCTCTCAAGAAATATTGCAGCGCCACGTTTTCATGAATAGTGTAATGTGCGGCTTGGCTAAGCCCGGCTCGGCTCGGCTCGGGCCTGGCACGCTGGCCGCATTGAAAGCATTTTATTATTTTATTCTGGTTTATGGAGAGCGCACGACTGAGCCGCTCTGGGAGCAGAGCTGTCTAAAAATATATGACCAGATCGATCTGCGCAGGTTTAATGTCTTTCATTTCTTCCGATCGACCGCGTGGCTCTCTTTTTGTCAGCAGTGCCATATACTGTATGACTTAATGCGGTGTGTTTGGGTGTATATTTCCCCTCACATCCTTTTACTAGCGTTTGGACTCAGTGTTTTGTTTTTCAGTGTTTGCACTTTCTGATAAGTTTGAGGTCATCGCAATGATCTGTAGATGTGAAGAATCCAATCCCGAGAAGCCTTGCATAGAGATTTAACCCTGCGTTCACACTAGCAAGTCACGAGTCACCCTTATCGCTTGTAATGTCTAATCTCCTGTGGGCGTGCAGCAACTGCTGTTGTTATCATTTGTGGGCGTGGCCTGTCCAGATTTTTTAAAAATAGTAGTAGCTATATATAGTGTATCTCCTAAGGCTAGCTAGTTTAACACAAATTAAAAAGCACACTAATCAGCTCAGCTTCGTTCTCAGATTAGCGAAGCAGTCTAACTGTTCAACCTACGTTCTCTCCCCATTGGCACCAACAATCCCAAGCTTTAAACTGAAGAAATGTAAGACCACATGCACCATAGGATTGGGCTGAAGCAGTTGTTTGGATTTGTCGCTTTGCCACATCTCACCTAATTTGCATAGAATTGAGGAACCATCACTTGGCGCTGTGACTGAAATCACAGCTCTGTGTCACACACCTGCTGATTATGTTTTACAAATCGTGAGTGTAGGAGGTCATGCATAATGGAAGGAAACGTACCACCTGGCATGGCGTTAAAGGTGCAATTTGCGATGTTTAAACATGTTTCTAGGAGAACAACTCAGTCACTTTTCACTAAAAAGCAAACACAGGACCGCAGAGGGCACTAAAAGTTACAAACCGCCCCTTTAATACAAACATTGCAGGATTGTGAAGCACTATAAAGTCGTACATCTCCAGGCATTTTGTTTCCATGTACAATCCAGGTCTAGTGTGGGGGAAAATCAATACTATTATCCAAGTCTTTTATCTGATCATTTTGAAGGAGTCGCTGACGCATTGACAGATGCACTCGACACCATCATCTAACATAACGTCCTGCGACTTCATATTGAAAACGAAAGAGTATTAAAAAGATCCATTTTTTGTCCACTGGAGCAAGGTGACCTTGATTTGACGTAGTTCTTTGCTTTAAGGTCTAATCGCTCAAGCGGAGCTATCCATCACCGCATGTTTCCAGGAAAAACAAATTACGGGCCTCCGCTGGCACATAAACATGACCGATCAATATTGAGCGCCCTGCCCGAAATGCCACCCAATTTAGATCATTTCTAATCATCTTGTTCTTTCCACTCGTGCCAAGTCAGTGGTGTGTGTTTGTGTGTGTATGTGGTGCCAAAATATATCCTATTTGAAAGCAAAGAATCTGTGCTGATGTTATGACACTACACTGAATGATAGACACCCCCATATACAACACACACACACACACACACACACACACACACACACACACACACACACACACACACACAGCACATTTATGCTGTAACACACTCCAGGCTATTTTAGTATGGACAAACTTTCGTGGCTTGCACACACTACACACACTTATTATAAGTCCGAGTGTGTTTCTTTTTTTCTCCACTGTTCCCTCCTCTGGGAATCAACTTTCTGCTTTAGCCGTGGTGAAACCGCTCATATTATATATGTGTGTGAGCTTCTTGTGTGTCTTCAGGCATTTTTTTTTTCTTTTCTGTACACTCTCAAGCGTTTCCCTCAGTGTGGGCAGTTTTGGCTGAAACGGCTGCACAGATTTTCAAGCTAACGGTTTGCAGGTCAAAATGATTTATAAGGATCAGCGTGAGTGTTACAGATCTGCTTTATTAGATTTGAATACCATTACTACTCCATTGACTGGTCACATGACCTTTTTTATAATATAAATTCACCAATGTGTATGTTCGAACGACTCATTAATCTATAGCAGTCCACTGAATTATTAGTATCCTAGTTCCTGTGCTAATTAGCTAGCTTGGTTTTAGCTAGTAAACCAGTGAAGCTACATCAGCAGTTGTGCACAGATGGAGTCAGTGATTTCATACAATCCAGTTCCAAAATGTTTGTTATCATAGTTGCATACTATCTAACTAGCTAACAAGTTCATATGCTAATTAGCTAGTCATGTATTTAGCTTTCAGAATAAAGACATGGGCTTCACCAACTGTCAAGCACAGATTGAGTCATTGATTTCTTACAATCCAATTGAGATATAGCAAGTCAAAGGCTATTCTATCAGCATGCCATCTAACTAGCTAAGTAGCTAGCATGCTGATTAGCTAGCTTGAGATTTAGCCAGCAGAGTGAAGTAATGAAGTCAATCAGCTGCCTTGCAAGGGTGGAGGCAATCCATTCGTATATATAACAAGTCAAACACTGCCATATTGGCTTGCTAACTAACTAGATAATTAGCTAGTGTGGTAATTAGCTAACTTGGTATGTAGCTAGCAGAGTAAAAAAAAAAAAGTCTCATGTTACCATACTTTAAATCTGCTTATTTTCCTCTCAGTTTACATACATAAGAAGCTTCGTCCAGCACAATTCGCTGGCTTGAAAAGGAAATTGCATCAGATCGCGATGCCGTTACTCCATCGACGTGTATTCCCTCAGGTCTCGGAGGACACGTCGAACAAACTTCACTTGAGTTACTAAAGTATTGAATGATATTTAAGACGGCGATGGCGATTCCCTCAAGGGGAAGTGGTGAAGGTGTGTTTAAAACTGTACTGGAACACAGCCCAAGTGTGGAGTAGGAAAGGCTGCCCATGCCAGGGACTCATTTGCATATTCATTGTATCATCGTACTCATTTGCATATCAAAATGGATCACGTGAACAAGGTAGAAGAGTTTTACCAAAATAGACAATAATAGATTATAAGTAGGATAAACAATGGTGATCAGTGATTGGTCATCGAGACAAACTGTATTGATCAGTGATTGATTTGTGTGAGCAATGGTCATCAGTGATTGGTCTCTTGGAACAATGGTGATCACTGATTGGATATTGGGAATAATGGTGATGAGCGATTGGTTGCTGGGGATAATAGTGATCAGTGATTGGATATTGGGAA
>CM074954.1:24926698-24954198 GCA_037577455.1 Pangasius macronema
TACTCACTGCCTGCTTTTTATTAATTACAGAAAAGTATCCCAACATTTATCACATGTTCATTCTTCTTCTGAAAAAACCCACAAAAGTTTGTTCTATTGGAAAATGTGAATGATTTGTATCTTAGGTATTTGGCTGCGTGTGCTATAATAATTTACAGTATAAGAAAATTTTGTTTCCTTTAGAAAAAAAAAAGAGCAAATTGCTCGGCTTGGCACTGGTACGCGTTAGCGTGTGTCCTAATCGTTAGTGCAATTAGCTTCGAAGGGTGTATAGAGGTGTTTCCCATTAATGCTGGCACAGGATCTAGCACTGTGTGTACACAGCTATGTGCATCATCCTCAGCCAACACACACACACACACACACACACACACACACACACACACACACACACACTCACACACACAAAGTTGCTTTGTGGAAAAAGCCTGTCGATAAGGTCAGTCACTCAGAGACTGTTTCATTAGCTAGTGAACCAATTTTGGCCGTTTAATTTAAATAAATGGAAAACTCATTATAAGTGCACCCTGGGTTTGTTCCTTCAACACCCTTGTATTCTAATTCATATGCAAATGAGCCATCAGGAAATGCATTTAACACGACTAAAATGCAGAATGTGGCAGCGCCCCTTTTCATCAGAACACTCTCTCTCTCTCTCTCTCTCTCTCTCTCTCTCTCTCTCTCTTTCTTTTTTGCTTGCAACTGGTGAAGAAAAATAATAATGTAAAACATGGTAAATGGCTCTGAAGTTGGGTTTGGATAGAGCTTTATCAGGTGTGCGCAGGTGTGACACGTGTCTCAGCGAGAGAGGAAGAAGACTCAGGAGGATTACATCATGGATGATCAAGTTAAGATTTTTATTCACGTTAATACTGAACCCTGCCTGAGTTATCACCCTGCGCTTCGTTCGTTCGTTCGTTCGTTCATTCATTCCTACACTGTCTATGTTCTTCGGATAGCTAAGAGTTATTTCCTTTCTGAAGGGGTTCGGTGGCCAAAAAGGTGACGAATTAAAGGAAAAGGAGAGGTCCTAGTGATATAGCAACATTTTGTTTACAGGGACATAAATAAAATGAATAATCAATCAATCAATCAATCAATCAATCAATACAGAGTGATAAGCTCAGCCAAGTTAGCTATTAATATTAATTAAAATATTATTTGTTTAGTACTGTTGTTGTTATTATTATTGTTATTATTATTATTATTGTTATTATTATTATTAGTAGTAGTAGTAGTGTGCTGACCCCCTTAGTGCAAGATTTATTTATTATTATTTTATTTATTTATTAATTCAAGATTTAATTTAATATTACTAAAAGCCTATTGGTATTTGAGCGACCAGTGAGATAAGTTAATATCTATAAGAGCTCATTAATAAATTTAATAACGGTGGGCTGTATTGTAAGAAAACAAACAACAAACAAACAAATAAATAAAAAGCCTGGACCTGCTTTCCTGGCAATGCTTTACAGACTCACGAGGCTCTCCCACTTTGAGAACAAGTACTGGAAGAGTTTAGAGAGAAATGAGGGAGGATTATGGTTCTGATTAATACCGGGTTGGACGCGCTTGGGCGCTTTGAGACTTGGAGCTCTGTGAAGAGCTTTTCAGTTAAAGAGGTTATTCTAAACGTCTGGTCCTAGCAGGTCAAGGCAGCCGGACACGGCAAGTCCTGAAAAAAGTCGATCTATAAAATGCAACCCAGCTCAAATACATTATAAGGATACTGAACCACTGACATCCCTCATGTCCGTGCTGTGGCTTGACACATATAGAGCGCTTCAGCCGAGCCATTCGTTCCCTCTGCACTGTGTAAACCCCCGACGCTCAATCTTCCAATCAATTCAATTGCTTTGAGCAATTTCACAACATAACAAGCAAGAGGGTGAGCCGGCTACGCTCGAGTGGAGGAATTGATTGTGTGGCCTGGGCCTGTGTGTGTGTGTGTGTGTGTGTGCTGAGAATCTCGTAGGAAATCTGTCATAAGTAGTAAGCAGTGGTGCATCGAGATCAGCCGCATTAAATAGTGCTGCTCACGCCTCTCCTTTTTTTGCTTTTACACATCTGTTCCAACTCATCAGCTAATTAGAAAGTCACTTTAGAGATAAAAGCGAAACGGTGCAGCGGAGACACTTAACAGAGGTCAGAGGTCAGAGGTCAGTGAAGTCTCGCAATCGTACTTTTCAGTATGAAGAGTTAAGTGCGTGGTTTTAAGGCCACGCTGACGACACTGTATTAGCGGTTTCATCACCCGACTTCCTGAACCCATGAACATCTTTACACCTTCAGTCCCGATCTATAAACATGCATGAGTAACGTCGTATAGAACACACCCCCATGTCCTAGCTGCTAAACTAGTGATCTAGCTCATATACTAGCTAAAAATGTTAATTCATAACATTATCACAACAACAGCAGTTTGGGTCCTCACTAACATTAGCTATGTTAGCTAGCTAGCCTAGCACACAGATCCTGTGTCTTAATGTTTTTGGGTACTCTATTAAGCCATTAAATCTGGAATTTTGGCAAAATTTTTGTCTGTTTTAATCATTTATCTCGATCCCGTCAAGCGTATGACGTCACTTGATATCACTCAGTGAAAAGCTTCAGAGCTCCATTATGACCAGCATAAAACAACGTCGACCGTTATAAGTGAGTGTGGAGCTTTGGAGCGTAACGTGCTGTCTGTAATCACACACACGTCACGCTCCAGCTCGATCTGGTAGATTCTGATGCAGTGGCTTCCTGTTTAAGGTTTCGTGGTAAAAGCTGTCAGTTTAAATCCTCGAGTCTTGAGCAAAGCCTTTAACCCTCAGCTGGAGTTGTATCCTCGCTCTTTGGATAAAAGAGTCTCTCTGACAGATAAAGAAATGTTTGGGGAAGTATTACCTTTTCACGTCGTCGGCTTTCCCGCCTTTTAGCTTTTTACTTTTTATGAAATCCACGGCATCGCAGCGCCTTGGCCACATGGGGAGTTTGAGAGACTTTGCTGTTTTCTTGAGGACAAAATGAATAAGTTGTGCCTGCATGTGAAGGTGCGGAGGCGGAGGCGGAGGTGGAGGCGGAGGCGGAGGCGGAGGTGGCCGTGCTGAGGGTTTGCCTGGAGGGGACGTTAGCTTAGCGCCTGGAGATGCTACACTTAGATGGAGAGAGTCTCAGGAGACAGAAAGAGACACAAACAGCGAGAGAGGGCCAGAGCTTACAGCGCCTTGCAAAAGTATTCACGCCCCATCCTTCCTGGACTTATCTAGACTGTGTATCATAATGTTGAAATAGACACACAACGGAGGTTACAAATTATTAATTGCATAAGTATTCACCCCCTGAGTCAACACTTGGTATAGTCAAACTATGGAAGTATTTAGTTAGTGGAGAATCGAATCGATTTGAACCGAATCATGAACTCATGGAGCCGCGCTGAACTATTCATTCTTTAGAATTTTATAAAGTTGTTGATCTGCTCACTTTTAAAAAAAAAAAAAAAAAAAAAAGTGCATTGTTTTGCACACGTGAGATTTAATATTGAGCGATTTACTATGCAGTCAATGCATGAAGCCTCATTTTTTCATTTTATTTAAAACCAGAAAACAAGGAAAGGAAAAAAAAAAAGATCTTTAGGGATGCAGCACAGGACATGAAGGGAATCGGCTGCGGGACGTGGGAGGGAGGGAGGGAGGGAGGGGGGGGGGAAAGCTGGAGGCTCGCGGGCTGTGCATTTTAAAGCAGCCTCCGTGGGGAGATGCAGAGAACGTGTGTGTGTGTGTGTGTGTGTGTGCGTGCGTGCGTGTGTGTATGCAGCATACTGAATTTCATACACACACATCCCACACATTGGTCAGCACTTCTGGCATCCTAGCATGAAGCAGGTTCATAGATAATACAGCGTTCCCATGCAACATTGATGCGTTACACTCGAGTTTATTAATGAGCAAAGGTCTCAGATTTAAAACAGACTCCATAAAGACACGAAGATGTCGCTGTTTGAGGACATTATTGCTAAATAAAAACACGATCTGAAGTTTATTTACTGATTCATTCAGCACTCTCTTGTATCCGATGTGACGTACGTACGTGCGGAGCGAGGCCGAAGCCGATCGAGGTCTTCGATATGGGGTTCGAACCCACAGCCTTCCTGACACCAGGTTTGATTTTCTCACAGTGTAGCGCTCAGAGGCCACAGCTCGGGTCGTTAGCGCTGCTGTCATTAACGCCGTGTGGCAAGTGGTTTGACCTGAGCTACGGTGTGTCGCGACACTGCTGACATACAGAGTGAGATGAGCGCTCACCACAGAGATTGGCTTTAATCTGAGCACCGCTGCTCTCTGATTTTAGGGGTCAGTACGCTTCAGCCTGTGTGTGAGACAGAGCTTATTCACTCTCAACACACACACACACACACACACACACCTCTGCTTCTCGCGCACGTCTCTGAAGACACACGGGCTTTCATCAGTCTCTGAGATGACAGAAATCCCAAAATGCGACTCGCTGGTTTTCCCTATCCGTAGAACATTCCGGAATAATCTTTAGTACGATCCAGTAGTCAAGACGTAGCAGAGTTCCTGTTTACCATCATCCCCTGAAATGCTTTATTCTTCTTATACCACAGCAATGACTATTTATCAAAAGACGTATCGTACTTTTTATCAATTTATAGTTACATTTAATGTCATGGAACGCAACACAAAGCTAGTTATTCTTTACATTATAGCTATAGCAGGCGTTCCTTCACCAGCTTCTCTTTTTTTCTCTCTCTTGAAGTTAATAAGCTTGGCCTGTTACAGAGAAACCCCAAAGCGTAAACGTCGGAAAACGTACAGCTTTATTTGGGACTGTTACAAAGTGCTGGCACTGGAGACTCCTTCCATCAGCGTTAAATAAACGTCTCTTTACAGATGAAAGATTACGCTTCCACGTGGTTTTTAATCGTGGAGCGTTCACCGTGCAAGTCGCTGAGATGTGAGTTGCTGCTACAGAAATGCGAACGCATTAAGATAAACCCGCGCCTTCTGATCAATCCGATTCGAGAGTTTAGAACTGAACTACAACCTCAAACTGATTCTCTGCATGTTTTTTTAATATGTTTAATTAAAGTGCATCAGTGACTGAAAAATAGTTTTAAAAATTAGTTTTTGCACAAGGGTTTTTTTTTCTAATTAGCTTCACAAAAAATCATTAAGAGGCAATTTGCTCATTTTTCCCCCCATAACAGCGAGCTCTGATCTCCACCACCAACACACACACACACACACACACACACACACACACACGACACACGATCACACAGAAAATGCCGCAGATATCTTTTAATCTGATTGCTGCTCTACTGGACCTGTTTTCTCCACAGTTAATCGGGGTTTGTGACCAGTGCACGCCGCTCGTCTGGAGGAAAGAGCTCTAGTGCACAGAGCAGTAAAGTCTATTCACACATCCTCCCACTGAGGCCTGCCAAAGACCAAAAACCGGCTCAACACACTCACTCTTTCCATCTTTTCCCATTATAGGGTCAAATTTGTCACAATTTGATATAAAAGCAAAAGCAGTTGCATTGATTTTCACACGAATGAACGTCCATTGACTCCGCCCCTCACTGTCACATTGTCCACAGACACCAAAATATCTTTCATATATAAATATAAATAATATTTACTATCATGTAAAATGGTTTCATTAAGTTTGCTTCTAAAACTAGCATGTTTTTACTTAACAAAAAGAAGTGTGTAAATGTCGACGTGGTAAAGTTTCCTTTAAGGAATTGTTCATCCACAGAAGGAGTCTCCAGTGTTAGTGCTTTGAAACTTCAAGTTTTTCAGGTTTAGGAATTTACACTCTGCGGTTTCTCAGTAACATGACATTTGTCTTAGAGAGAAAAAAGAGAGAAGCTGGTGAGGGAACTACTGTTTATAGCTGCTATAAGGTAAGTGAGATCAGGAACTGTTTAATTAGATGTGATTATAAAAGGATAGAAATTCTTTAATTGACAAATAAGTTGCAAGCCTTGGCAAACTGTAGTGGTGTTAGAGGAATTAAAGACTTCAGGGCATGCTGCTATGGAAAAATAATCAACTCCGGGTTGGTCAGAGTAGCTCTGCTTCATCACACCACCTCGTGGTTGATGCGTTGCCTGTGATAGCGTGTCCCAAAGTGCTTTATTCCACTTATACCACAGCAGTTTGCTGAGTGTTGGGGGAGGGGCAAGTAAAAATGGCATAATCTTATTGGTTCACGTTGAGTTTAACTCACCTACAGCGACAGAAAACACAGTTTCAGCTCAGGTTGATTTCAGATCCGCCATATTTTTTAGCTTCACCGTTTTCATGTCATTAAACATGTTCAGAGTAGCGCTAAAAGTCTGTAATTACCTGACTGTAAATTAAACATTTTTAGCACGTTTTAGCATTTTTTTTTTTAGCATGTCACAGTGTTTGTACAGACGTTGTACGGCCATCAACGTCGCAGCGCTGTACCTGGGAGCCGAGTGAAGGAAATGGCTGTCGGTTTTATTCCAGTCTGTCACTCCTCACGCTGCAGCATCCTAATCGGTTTTGGCAGAAATCCGTAAACCGGTGCTGAGTGACTGGTGAAGCCGCCCAGTGCCGCGAAGACGGAATTTAGATTGAAGCGTAGCAGATTTTGGCTTCATTCGTTCGGCGAGAGCGCGTGCGGAGAAGGAGTGAATGATTACTCACTAACCTGTTCGTCCCTCTGCGTCTCTGCGCATAAATACTTCATCAGCACAAAAGTTGCCCGTTTTTAATGGATGTAATCAGAGGCTTATGAGCTCCTGTTATGTCTGGCAGCGATCATGTTTCTGAACAAACTGCTGTTTGGACTGGAGACGGAATTCTGAGATAATGTATCATGGTGCCCTCTTATCAAGAGAACATGCTTCTCCACTAGCGTCTATAATAAATCACTGTCAAGCACGTGGTGGGAAAAAACGAATTCGGAGTTAAAAGCCTGGACTTCTCTCATGACTAAAACACACGGGGGCGTGCCGTTAGAGGAACGTAATCAACGAGTTACTGCTGCCACCACGAAGTTGATTATTTTCCAATAACAGCATGTACCCAAGTGTTTTATTGCTTTTAATAACACAGCAATTTGCCAGCTAAAGTATCACTTGTGTTATTGCAGATAGAAACAGTCATCGTTCCCAAACCAGCCTCTCAGCCTCTATTTCTGTCTCCTGAAGATAATAAGACAAAAAGAAATAAAAGTGGGAACATTTAAATGAGCAATTTTACCACTGACACTGGAGACTCCTTCCTTAAGAACATCTCCTTACAGAAAACTTGACCATATCAACGATTACACGTAGTTTTAATCTGGTTATATATCGAGTGTCTGCAGTACCTGAAGTCCCTGTGAGTGAGCTGTTGCTATAGAAACAATTACTGTGTGTGTGTATATATATATATATATATATGTGTGTGTGTGTGTGTGTGTGTGTGTGTGTGTGTATACCTGCTGCTGTCATAGGAAATTATTCTGACCAATCAGAATCCAGAATCCAGAGTTCAACATCATAGTGAACGAAATCTAAAATGTCACACCGCGGTTCAGTCAACACCGCGCTAGTCAGATTGGGATTTCAGGTCGTAAGTAGAAAAGCAGAACATTCCGGGTCTAATTGAGAGTAAAGGGTTTAGGAAGGAGTCGGAAATGAAGCGCGCAGCCGTTCCTCCCGAAAGCTCATCGCGGAAACAGCAGCTCGGGTGCAATGGACCTGCTCCGCTCTGTCAAAACACCGGCTCATTTTGTCAAGTTTTATATCCGCAGCCAGTGGTGTGTGAACGCCGGGATGCCGTGATGCCGTGATTCCCCGGAGTCCAAATTTAAACAAATGTTCCCTCTCCTCCTCCATTACGGAAAAACCCACTCAATTACTGCGTGTGCGTGCAGATCCGCAACATTTGTGCTTTTTCATGCTCGTACCTTTCTGTCTGAATGTATGCTGGGTATGTGTATGGTGTGTGTGTGTGTGTGTGTGTGTGTGTGTGTGTGTGTGCCATAAGTTCATTTTTCCAAGATTTGAAAAGGTGGAAGTGCAAATTTTAGCATTACATTTGATACCACTCTAATTTTCATCATTCTGCGTTCGCTCCTATCCGCTCTTGCTTTTTTTCATCCTCTCATTCTTCTCTTCATCTGTTCTTTCTTTCTTTCTTTCTTTTGCACTCTTTTTTGTCTGTTCTCTCTTCTCTCCATCTAGCCATCCATCCAGAATCTTTCTTTCCTTCTCTGTCTTTGGCGCCGACGTGTATGAGAGCAGAGTGGGATATCATCCCTCCATCGTGGCCTAAGAGAGATGGATGTGTATCTGAGCCGGAGTGTGATGAATATTTCAGGCCCGGGTGTTAATAGGACACGCTGGTGTCTGCATCTCACCCTGGTGCATTATTACCCCATGTTTTATTTAGCACGCTTCTTTGCGGCGCTCGTGTCAGCCTTTAGAATAGAAGCCTTTAAAGAGAGCTCGGCCTCCTCTCTCTCTCTCTCTCTCTCTCTCTCTCGGCCGTGAGCAGGATGAAGTGCAGCCCGGATGGATCGGAGCCTTTAAAAGCCGAAACTTGTCAGCGCCTCATTAAATTTGGAAACAACGGCAGATGTTCGGCTTTCCCGGCACTGATTGCGCCGAGGCGCTTAACTAGGAACGGCACTCAGTGATGGCGGAGTGTGAGATTCCGCTCAGAGCAGGATGTAGTTAGGAGTAGCTGATGCTTAGGTACTCGATGGAAAACACTCTAAAAGTCATTCGGGCTTCGTACGAACCTCATTAACATTAAATCTCCTTTAAAGTCGCTGTGTGTAAAAGTTTAAAACTGGCACTGTACGCACGTGAGAAGGATAAGAATCAAAGATACACTGAAAACGTGTGATGTGTAAGATTCCCATGTGATAGACTCCTAGCATCTGGCTCAATTCCTTTGGTTTTTTGTTTTGTTTTGTTTTTTTTCTGAAATTTTTCCAGCCCTGAAATTAGTCCCACTTCCAGAGAAAATATACGTTTGTGAAATGTTCACTAAGTAAATGAAGCCAAGCTTCAGGTTAAAAACAGCAAGTCTGACATCATTTTTGCGTCGAGATTTGCGATTTGTGTTGCAGTACTTCATACGGCAGTGGTGTTGAACTCTGGATTCTGATTGGCCAGGAGGTGTGGGGTTAATGATCATTTCTGATGAAGTGGTGTGCAGGAGGTGTGTTGATCAGACAGACTGTAGAGCTTTTACTGCCACATGGCTCCGGGCTCCTCACTAACCTGTGCTTTGCTCCTCTGTTGTTTGCGCTTTCGGGTCATTTGTCATATTGTTCTAAAAGATGCGGCAGGCGAGATCTGAACACGTAATCGCCCGACGCTGGTGAATATTAATGAGGCGAACTCATTCGGGATGTGGCGAAGCTTCACTCCCTCGGCGACCTTCTCGCTCCTACACCTGCTTTTGTTATTTCTCTCTTTTATGGCTTTTATTTATTTATTTTTATTTTCAAAGACAATGCGGTGGCTTTTACACACCAGAGACATTTCCTGTGGAGCTGATTTAATTTAAAACTGAACAGTCAGTCGATTCAGTGAATCAGCTGTGCAGATGTTAGCTGTAGGTGAATGAGTTGTGCAGATGTTAGATGCCGATGAATCAGTCGTGCAGATGTTAGTTGTAGGTGAATCAGCTGTGCAGATGTTAGATGTAGATGAATCAGTTGTGCAGATGTTAGATGCAGATGAATCAGTCGTGCAGATGTTAGTTGTAGGTGAATTAGTTGTGCAGATGTTAGATGCAGATGAGTCAGTTGTGCAGATGTTAGCTGTAGGTGAATGAGTTGTTCAGATGTTAGCTGTAGGTGAATCATTTGTGCAGATGTTAGCTGTAGGTGAATGAGCTGTGCAGATGTTAGTTGGAGATGAGTCAGTTGTGCAGATGTTAGCTGTAGGTGAATGAGTTGTGCAGATGTTAGCTGTAGGTGAATGAGTTGTGCAGATGTTAGTTGTAGGTGAATGAGTTGTGCAGATGTTAGATACCGATGAATCAGTTGTGCAGATGTTAGCTGTAGGTGAATGAGTTGTGCAGATGTTAGCTGTAGGTGAATGAGCTGTGCAGATGTTAGTTGTAGGTGAATGAGTTGTGCAGATGTTAGCTGTAGATGAATGAGTTGTGCAGATGTTAGTTGTAGGTGAATCAGTTGTGCAGATGTTAGATGCAGATGAGTGAGTTGTGCAGATGTTAGCTGTAGGTGAATGGGTTGTGCAGATGTTATTTGTAGGTGAATCATTTGTGCAGATGTTAGTTGTAGGTGAATGAGTTGTGCAGATGTTAGATGTAGATGAATGAGTTGTGCAGATGTTAGATGTAGGTGAATGAGTTGTGCAGATGTTAGCTGTAGGTGAATCAGTTGTGCAGATGTTAGCTGTAGATGAATGAGTTGTGCAGATGTTAGTTGTAGGTGAATCAGTTGTGCAGATGTTAGATGCAGATGAGTGAGTTGTGCAGATGTTAGCTGTAGGTGAATGGGTTGTGCAGATGTTATTTGTAGGTGAATCATTTGTGCAGATGTTAGTTGTAGGTGAATGAGTTGTGCAGATGTTAGATGTAGATGAATGAGTTGTGCAGATGTTAGATGTAGGTGAATGAGTTGTGCAGATGTTAGCTGTAGGTGAATCAGTTGTGCAGATGTTAGCTGTAGATGAATGAGTTGTGCAGATGTTAGATGTAGATGAATGAGTTGTGCAGATGTTAGTTGTAGGTGAATCAGTTGTGCAGATGTTAGATGCAGATGAGTGAGTTGNTGAATCTGAAATGGCAGATGATGATGGAGCAGAAAGATGGAGGGAGAGTGGCACGGGGTGTTGGAGGATGCAGTGGAGCATGGAAAGAGAGAAGAGAGATTTGATGATCAGCAGAATGCAGGTTGAGGTGAAGAGGAAGCGCAGACGTCATGATGAGGAGAGCAGAAAGAGCAGAGCACAATAAAAGAGTGTTTCTGACAGACGGAGAGAAAAAAGCGAGAGAACGATGAGAGACTGAGAGAACACCATTCTACGGTACAAACCGCTAGTCCATAGAAGTCTACGTTTGAGGGAAGACATGTTTCATTATGCTCTACAGCTCCTCCTCACGCCTCCAGGCTTCCTGCCCTTGGGTTTTCTTCCTCTGGGTGGAAAAAAAACCACCCCGTCTCTGATATGAATTGTTCGGAACGTGGAATTAGATTCAGCAGCCGAGCGATCGCTCCCTCCTGAGAGACGCCGAGCCAGCGGTGGTGCCAGACGCTCCCGGCCTGTCTTATGATGCCTTCTTCCCCGAGCCGTTGATTGTGCATTATCAGTGCCCCTCACACACGCTGAAAATTACCTGTACCACCAGGGGTAGCCATGACAATGACATCCCGTTTCCATGGCAATCAAAGGACCCATTGGAAAGTGGTGAGGCCTGTCGCATAGTGATAATAGGGCTACTCATTTCAGCTTAATTGAAAAAAAATGCTTTTGAGAAGAAAAGGAAATGGTTCCACCTCCACAACTGCTGGCGAGGACTCATTCTCGAGATAAAGAGAGAGAGAGAGAGAGAGAGAGAGAGAGAGAGAGAGAGAGAGAGAGAGATGGTACATTGAAAAAAAAATCAGCAGGCTTTTCTGTGAATTCTGTCTGAGCGTCATTCCTTAAGTCCTGACACAATGCTGTTATGTTAATAGAATGAAATAATTAAATAAAGCCACAGTGTTGGCATCTGGTAAATTCTGTTTGAAATTGAATACAGATGTGCAAAGAATACAGATGTGCAAAACTGGCTAAAGAGGCAAGGAATAAAAAAAAAACAAAAACACCATTTTAACAAAGTTAGGATCTTAGCCACGTCTGGTTTCTCCAGCTTCTCCAATGCAGTCCAACTTTCATTTGAATGTTGTCAGCACATTCCTCGCTAAGCTGCTGCTAGCAAGCTAGCGGTCTCATCAGCCATGCAGAGTTAAATATAAATATAAAAATATATCTGCAGTTGTACCATCAAATCGTGTTGTCAAGCTCTTGAAGTCCTACCGAACAGCGGTATCTCCCTGGACAGATCGCAGAGAGAAAGAAAACAGGATGAAATCATTTTCACTCTTCGCCTTTCGTTTCGAAACACTAAAATGAGCAGTAGAAATGAACTACAGTATAGAAATGCCATTTTTATTTCCTTTAATAAACAGCGAATGTCATTTTAAATGATGAAACCTGAGGTGTTAGCATCCTTCCCCCCAGAAGCTGATCCTTTCCTTACAACAGCTCGTCCTGAAGTGTTTTATTCCTCTTATACCACAGCCATTTACCAATGATTACAATTCCTTATTTATTAAAGGACGACACATTGTACTTTTTATCCATTTATAGTCGTCCGTCCTGAAATGACAGCTTTCCCTCTGACTGTTACAGCACACTGACACTGGCGACTCCTTCCATACGTATGTTGTTAAATAAACATCTCCTCACAAAAAAAAACTGCAGCATATGAATAATTACACAGGTTTTGAATCAATCCCCCGTACAAGTCCGAGCTGTTTCTATAGAAACGGATTAGAAGCAGCGCATTAATATAAACTGCTGCCAGAGCTGCTGAGAATTTCAGTGGGCAGGTTCCAGGTTCAGGTCAGAAAGCGCCCCAGTGCTCGAGCTCTGCCGTAAACACGTGGCCGTCAGTTCCCACTCTTTCCACTGAAACGCCAAAGTGTGGAGGAAAAAGAAAGACAGAAAAAAGCAGCTCTGAGGGAAGTGTTTATAGAGCGGTGAATAATTCACCAGGCACTGAGAGGATTCCTGATCCACTCGGAAAACTGCAGAAATCTCAGACGGCACTTTCTGTTGATTTAAGCGGGAACTGTGAGGGAACCGGGAGCGTCAGAAGGCCTCACAAGGAACTTTGAACCGTATGGGTTAATATGAATTATTGATTTCTGCCGTGAGTATTCTGCGCTTCCACAAACAGAGGACAGGAATCGGACACCCCCATCCCGTCCCCCCGCTCCCTGCGTTTGGGAAAGCGGAGCCTCGTGCCTGGCTGAATTTCTAAAAGTCAGAGGCGAGTGCGGAATTCTGCCAACCTCCGACGATAAATCAATTTCTATTTAGATCAAACAGATTCGAAAGTGAGGGCCTAATGTGATGCTGAACAAACAAGGCCGAGCGGATGATGAATGCGAGGCGAGACGTGACGGGCAGCCCGACTGATAGCCCGCTATCATGAGCATCCATCTTCCTCCAGGCCTGCCTCAGTCCGCCTCACTCGGCTGGATCCTGTCCAACACGCTCAGACGACCCGCCAGAAAAGATGGAGGAGTAGCTATCCGAAGCGTCGTGCTCGAGTTTGAAGGCACGTCTGATTAGCCTATGAGTTCCTGGGTGAATAAAATAAAAACAAACAAACAAATAAAAAGCAACTAAAATTAAATAAAATCAATGACTTTCTGGGGGAAAATAAATAATAAAAATAAAAAAAAACATCTTTAAAGAAATAAGTCTGTAATGAATGGGGGGGGGGGGGGAAATGAACAGAAAACAAATGCAAACTAAAATAAAATAAAAACTAAATAAATGATTTTCAGGGGGAAAAAAAACAAACCAAACAAATAAATAAATAAATAAATATGGCGTGTACGACTGCATTTTTCAATTGCCGTTTTAAAAACCTAGAAATAAGGAAGTGATAACAAATGTACAAGTAAATATAAAATAAAATTCAATTAAATAAATTAATAAATTATACATATGGCATGTATGACACTAAACTGCCATATTAGAAGCCTACAAATAAGGAAGTAATACATTTAAAAAAAAAATACAACTACAAACTAAATTCGATTTTATCATAGAAGTGTAGAAATGTATTTAAAAAATACTTTTACAAGCCTTTAAAAAAGTTTATAAAAACATCTAAAAAAAAAAAAGTGTCCCGGGTTGGAATGATGTAATCAGTCCTGAACACCTCACGGGATCCTGATGAATTTGCGTCCTCCGCTCTCTATCGCTCGTATTTCACTCGGTGACATGGCCATAAAAGAGATGCAGAAAACGTGATTAAGGCACTTTGTCATGTCCGTAATGGCTTAGTGATGAATGTGCGTCGAAGTACCTGTGACGTGCGAGACGTGGAAACGTCTTGAGCGAAGGTAATGGATCTGAGATTTCTCTCTTTACGAGATCATTTGTTAGCCGGAAGTTCGGATCCAGTTGTTCAGTGCACTGGTGTTTATTCCGGATTTCGATTAGTCTCATCACGTTAAAGTATTGCCGTCATTTAGCGTTATAGTTCGGTCTCATTTAAACGTTTGCTCCTGTCACAAGCGCAAAGATGAATATATGCTTTTAATTTAAAAAAAATTCACAAACTGGTCAAAAACAATGATTACAGAGAACCAAAGGGGAAAAACGAGTAAACAGGAAAGAAGTGAGTGACGATAGAAGGGTATTACAGAGGATGCGGGATTAGTATTTCTTGAGTGCTGAAAAACCCCGACTAGACTTCTTTTTATTATTATTATTATTATTTTCTGAGAAATATTTTTCTGTTATTGCCTGGATCCAAAATACCAAGAAGCTCAGTGCCTGAACTCCAAACCTGGTTCTACCCACTCTTCCTTTAGCTCACTTCATCCGCTTTCGGATATGCAGCGTTTAGTCCGTGTGAATCAAACCCCGGTTTGTGTCCTCATTGTGGCTCTTTATGGAGGTAAGAACAGAGTCGGGTCTGAGAGCGTCCACGTCCACGTCCACGTGAAATCTCACTGAAGAGAACGTGATTCGACTCGAGTGCAGGAAGCGAATCAAACACTCCGTGTGCTTCGGGTTCGTAGATGTGAGCCGCTAAACTGAGCCAAAGGACAGAGCTGTAGAACTGCAGAGATGCGAAATGTTCTTGTAGATTTGGATCAACAAACAAAAAGAGAGCGTAATCTCTACGTGTGACACACAGAATGTTTTAAACTAGCTGTTTATATAATTACCGGATCACTGATTTAGTGTTGGCCCCATCTTCTCTATGCTCGGGCTATTACCATTTCTCGCCATATTTCTGACCGATGAATGAATGAGTGCGGGTAAGGGACAGACTGTAGTCCCGTAGTAAGGGACAGACTGTTGGTTATACAGGCAGCAAACTGCACTACTTCCTCTCTGTTTGCTGACTCGTCATGTATGCGGCTATGTAATGCCATCACGTGCGATTCAGTCGCGAATTAGCATCGTGAACAGCAGTGGCCTGAGCACACACCCCTGAGGGACTTCCTGAGTTAGGAAGTCCAAGATCCAATTAGAGGTGAAGGAGGTGTTTTTAAAGTATTTAATTAACATTGCTGAGATTGTGTAAATAAACAATCCTGCACACTAATATAGGCTAATTGTTCATACCAGTAGCAGCTCTGAATATATTTTGCATAAGCGTCTTTTGCAGGGTGTAGCATTAGCCGATTAGCCACGGCGGATTAGCTCCGGCACTCTCAACCCTCTCGAAATTTGGACGTTGCTTATGGACTACAGTTTGCAGTTTGATCCTGTGCCTTGGCTCGCAGTCAAACCCAAATTGTACATTTTCCATAAATATGTACGCATAGAAACGTGTTAAACAAAGAAAGCACGATTAAACAAGGGGGAAAAGGACCAATAGCGTTCGCAAGCAGGCTCGTCTACTCGAGGAGCTCTCGAGTCGCAGCCTTGTATTGTGTGTGAAATGAGGTGAAGTATTGCATTAAATAAGAAGAGATCATTTCATTTCACAAATCAAATAACGCATGAACGGCAGTGCTCATCCTAACACGCGCGCATATTCGCGTGAGGGATGTATCGATGTCTTCAGAATCGTTCATCTTCTTATTACCCGCTGAGATTTCCACTCGCCGTTGGCTGCTAATAGCAGTTCAGCGCAGCGCTTGCAAACCCAGCACGATCTATTTATGAAATAAATCAGCTCGCTATTGTCAGCTCTGAGCAACGATGCAATCAAAATCAATGAGCTATGGAGATGCAAATAGGCTTTTTTTTCTTTTTCTCTTCTTTGAACAACAGTATGTGGATATATGAATGTGTGCGTATGCTCATTCCTCGCTTAATACATGAGCGTTCTCCTTTTCCGTGAGCACCTCCCATCACATTCTCGTTTACAGGAGATCACACTCCCCTGCTTGTGTCTATTGACCCATTGAGAGGTAACAGGATATATCTGGGTGTCTCGGCATCCCCTCGCACACTCGCCTCCCCGCCTGATTAACTCCGCGAGCGACTGAGGCGCGCTCAGAAGCGATGCCGCCCGTTCATTTTCCATTTGCGGAATTAAATGTTATTCTAACGTGTGCTGTCAGCTTTCATTTTTACACCTTGTCCTGCTGCACCGCTGTCGCTATCTTAGATGTTGCTCAGGATAAAGCGTAATTGGATTTTTTTTGTTTCATTTTTCTTTATGGTTAATATGCGGCTACTTCGTTCATATATCCAGTGACGTCGATTCTGGCGTTTCCTCTCTCTCAGTAATTAAAACCAAAAATGGTCTAAAAATGGTGTAAACTGGTGGTGCATCTCGATGCTGTAACTACAGAGCACGCTACACGTTCAGAAAAGATAAAGACACTAACCAGGTCGAATGTGATGTGATCAAAGCCCAATGACTTGCTGACTTTTTGTTGAGGTTTCAAACATGATGTGCTACAAGATCATACACTCCTCAACCTCACTAGCTCAGTGCACATTATTATAGCTTGTTAGCTACCTCTCATTAGCCCATGGTTCCAGTCGACCAAAACACAGAACTGGGCAGCACACTGGAGCTTTTACTTCCAGTAAGATGTCCCATATATACATCCATCCTTGTTATTCAGTGTGTATGAGTGTGTTATAAAGTCCTACGCTCATGTAGGTGTAACAACTGAGACTCAATGCACAGATGACGCAGTTGACGTAAATCCAATGGAGACGTCCAAAACTCAGCAAGGGCCAAGCACTAGAGTGTGTGTGTGTGTGTGTGTGTGTGTGTGTTAGTACTCTGAGTAGGGGACCCTCTGCTGGAGTGGAGGCGTCATGACATGAGCTGGTGTTACAGTAGGACATTTTAGGAAGGAAACAGGCTTGTAGGTAAAAGCTCCCTGAAGGTGAAATAAACAAGAACAAGACCAATCCATCAACAACAGAAATGTTCAGCATTCGCATGACTACACAGCAGGAACCTCGCTGCTCTGTGAACCACTGAAAATACATTATATAACGCCATCTGAGGCGGCACCGGCACAGTCTGAGATCCGAAACAGCAGGCCTGGAAAAGGGCTGAAGTCCTCAAGTAAAGTTTTAGCAGCACCAAGATACTTCTAGCTCAACTTAATTTAATTAGTCACGTCAATATTCAAAAAACATTTTCTCCAAATAAACACAATTAATTATTCATAATCGGATATAAAACTTGGCAGCCTAAATCATAACAGCTTTTTAGTCACGGAAAATAAAAACATATTTTTTTTTAGGTCCAACTTCGTCTTAAATGAGGCACGCAGATGTCGTCCGTTATTACGATCTTTTTCAGTCAGAATCAACGTATTAAACCTCTAATTAGACCCAAATTAATAATGATCATTTAGCATGTCAATTAGGAGCTGAGCCGAAGCCAAAGGGAGCTCACAAACAGAATGGAAATGAGGTTTCGTGGCACGTCTTAGCATGCGGGCAGCTGATAATCGTATCAGACTCCAAACTTGTGGCCCACTGCGATTCCTCTCTGTGTTGTCAGAATAGAAAGGACGCAGAAAAAAATTTGTGGACGTCAAACCTGTGTACGAGTCTGTCTCCGCAACGGGAGCGCGATAACAGCAGATTAGGTTCATTTCCAAATTTTTGCATTTCCTACTTCACTTCAGGTCGAGCTCATTTTCCCGTCCTGGCAAGAACATCACGTCGTTACGGAGTTTGTCGCACACGTGACAGAAAAAAGACTGGTTTATATTTTACTTTCTCACATGTGTATTGACCTTTTCAGAGCGTAGCCTCGCTAACTGAAACCTCTTACAATTTAGCGTCACGGCTTTTTACGGCTTGTTAGCAAGTTGTTGCGAACGCAGCGGCTTCAGGAAGTCTCCATGAAATCTAATGCACCTCCTGTTAAACTCATAATACGTTCATAACATGTTTCGTTCCCTTGGATCCTGCGTTAGGGTTCGTATTTACGTCACCATTTAACGGAATCCGAAGCGCTCGGCTGCAGGGATGCAGACGCTTTTATCAACTTCCTCCTAATGAACTTGGTTTAGTTCTTATTGTTGTTCATATTTATACACATGTACAGTTCGTCCTGAGCCGTCGTATTTACTCCCCTCGGTGCTTGGTATTAGTCCGGTTGTTATTACATCACACGGTTGTTATCAGACTTTGTGTCTGTTGTAACATTCATGACATACAGGAAGGGTGCCAATACATACGCTTGACGTGTTTATTAAGGACTTTCCGATAACTTAAGACTGACAGCGCTGCATGAATACAGATATGCACAATAACCTTCTGAAGATTTTCCACATTACTTACATTCAGCACGTTACTTTTGCTGAATGCAAAAGTTTGTGCCCCCTCGATTAGGTGAAACGATGCCGTTTACAGTATATCCACAAAATGTATTTTCTGCTTAATAACATCATGAGATCGTATCGTACAAATGACAGAACACGGTTTCCAAATCCAAGTAAAAGCTCCAGTGTGTTGTCCAGTCCAATGTAACATAACTGACAAAAAAACTAGCTGGTTAAGTGAATAAGAGTAAGAGTAATAAATAATAAGTAATAAGAGTAATGACTAAATACTGTAGATGCTTATTATCCAATTCCAACAGGTTTCTAATGCAGCGCAGTGTGTTTGCAGGGCTGTGAGACGCCGTGTTCTGTCCTGGATTCACACGTAAATAATATACTCGTGTCTGCCTAGTGTCTTTATTTCCTCTGGATCTGTTTATCCACAAGGTGTAGCAAGCAGGGAGTTATAAGACGTCTTTGTGCTGGAATTTACTGCATGTTTCTGACTCATGTGTCATCCATGTGCCATAATTACAAAAACAAACTAATAGTAAACACAAAATCTTCTCGTTCAAGGTTCCCAGTCTACCAATTTGTCCACCTGTAAGGTAGGCTAATAAAGCAAAAATGAAACTTGTCACGTTCCTGAGAGCTGCTTACTACAACGCATGAAGCACACAGTCCTCTTTATTTACATGCTAACTGTGTGCTAATTGGTGTTACTTAAACAAGGGAGAATGTCTTGCAGTGTGAAGCATAACTCACCTCTTAACTCACTTCCTAAGGACTTTTTTTGTAAACTATATGTATAGTGTTTAATGCAGAAACCATGGGGGCACTAACTTTTGCACTGTACTGTAGTCTCTTTGAATGTGTGTATACAGAAAGTAACATGGAAAATCATGTCCATATTAATGGAAAAGCACACGGATACCTATCAAAAACCATATACATATTTAAATCCATGTGCAAAAGTGCATCTAGACACGGCAAAGTCAAAACCTGGAAATATTTTTGCGAATGAAGCACGGCACTAGTGTGAGAGAGGGATGGGCTAGAAAAGAAAAAAAGAAACAACTCAGTGAAGCAGTAGTGTATGCGAGAACAGGAAACGAAGACCATATAAGGAAATTGTGAAACGAGGCCTGAAATGAAACACAGACAGACGTGCTGAGTATGCAGGGTCAAACGGGACAAAATCGGCTTTAAATCTCACTTTATGTAAGGAAGAGCGGCAAATCTACATCTTCCATTTGCATTTAGCAATTCAGCACACGCTTTCCATCCTGATTTCTGTTGGATTGATGGTGTGAGTTGTAGGAATGCAGATCGTGGTGTGGTGTAATAAAATCTCTCCATGTAAACATGTTTTAGAAAAGAAATAAAAAGACTGCTGTAAGTGACGAGTGAGCAGAGTTCACCAGCGCCATCATTTTCAGTCCCATGTGACTTGTCTCAAGCTCGCGCTCCCGACGCACACCGCTCACGTTTCATAAATTTCCATCCGCTGCGTTTGAGCCAAATTGTCAGAACACCTGCTTGTAACCTGGCAGCACTTTCCCGAGTGGCTCAGGACGCGTTATAAAGAAGGCGTGTGGCGTTACAGCGGGCGCTGAGCGGTTCACGTTTTTACACACTCGTTTCTGTCCAACTAGTTTGATGTTGCTACATGTGAGTGAGATGTAGGGGGGGGGTGAGTTGTGTGTGTGTGTGTGTGTGTGTGTGTGTGTGTGTGTGTGTGAGAGAGTCTGGTTACAGCTGCTATATATAAACTATAAATGGATAAAAAGTGCAAAATGTTGTATATTAACGGATTTTTAAAAAATTTAATTATTGGCAAATCACTGTGGTGTAAGCTGAATAAAACACATCAGGATGAGCTGCTCTAAGAGCATAACGTCTGGGTGTGTTGATTAATTTCCTATAACAGCACGACACGGTGTGTTTTATTCCACAAGCTTACTGACGTGCTACTGGTGAACATGTCAGGAATCTCTTTATATATATATTTCTTAAAAGAAACAAATGAAGGTATTAATTGAAATGGTGTTTTATTTCAGAACTAGAGAAACGATTGCGCAGTGCAGACAGAGCGATCATTCCTTCGACATCAGGACACTGAGGTGCTATTAGTGTGTAACAGATCTGCAGTGTAACAAATCCTCATTAACAGCCCATGAAGTGTTGATTACACACCATCCATGCAAGACGCTGGGTGTTGATTGTAATTTCAGTGGCACACTGCCACATTATCCTCTGTCCGTACACAGAAAAAAACAAAAAAAACACAAAAAAATCCCAAAAAATAGCTCTTGATGAGAAGCTCTGGTCTGTTTTTAGTACTTTCCATCAAATCATCCTCCTTTCTTTCTTTCTTTCTTTATTTCGTTCTTTGTTTCTTTGTTGCTGTTGCTGTTTATTCGAAATCGCTCGTTTCTGCTCGTGTCTGGTCGCGAAGTGAAATTGCGACGGCACTCGCCATTGATTACGGGTTTTGTCCCGCGAAGTCTTTCCGGCCGAAGCCGAAAGCGAACTAGCGCTAAACGAAGATCGTTATAGTGTCGCTGCTGCTATTTCACATTTTAAACGTGTCACACTCACTTGGTTCTGTGGTGCTTTTGGTGTTTATCGTTCATTCAGCTTTTACAACAAAAGGAGCCTGAGACTGTTTGAAATTTGAAAGTCAAATCTGTTAAAGAAATCGGAGCTAATGAAAGCTAGAAATATTCCTCACGTGTTCATGAACATCATATAATAACAATATTGCAATTTTTTTTAGATTAGATCAATTTTTATTTATATATTAAATGGTAATTTTATATGTTAAAATGTTTTCAGTAATGCATGTTTTAGTTCGTCTTACATTTTCTAATGATTTTTATTTTTTTTTATTATTATTATTATTTTCATTTTACTTTGCTGTCAGTTCCCTTAGCTTTTTAGCATTGCAAATAAATAAACAAACAAATAAATAAATAAATATTGAATGAAGGGAAAGAAAAGATTGAATAGCTATGATATGGACATTGAAGTCACATTAATATATTAAGAATAATTTAGGATGAAGATAATTATAAGAATATTAGTATTAAATGATGATTTTTAAATAAGCAGTAATAAGATAGATGTTAAAGCTAACCCATGAGCCATGCCTGTTGGCTAATTCCGGTGGTGATGCAACACGGATGCAAGAGCATTTAGGATTATTTCAAAATGTCCTACTTACAAAATGGGAAATTCCAGTGGAAGCTGAAGTGGATTTCGGTTTCTGTTGCTAATTTGCCGTGTTGTAATATGAGACGTGGACCTGTGGAGGACGTAGCCTTTCCTCCAGGTCACATTGAATGCTTTGTGAGCGCGATGAGGACCGAGCCCCAAGGCTATCGCCGACACCGAAAGGCCGTCCAGCTGAAGTTAGTGCGTGTGTAGGAATACCAAGCAGCCATTAGAGTCAGCGATTTAAATAAGCTCTCCTGTGAGGGCACAAAGAAGCGATCTGAATGATGCACTCTCAGCCCTGGGGACTTCTCTCTCTTTCTGTGTGTGTGTGTGTGTGTGTGTGTGTGTGTGTGTGTGTGTGTGGTGCTGAGAGCAGGCAGTGACGTGTTTCGAGTGTGTGGATGTGCTGGAGTGTTTGTCAGCTCACTAGGACTAATGACTGTGAGTAAATGAGGAGTGTGTGTGTGTGTGTGTGTGTGTGTGTGTGTGTGTGTGTGTGTGTGTGTGTGTGTGTGTGTGTGTGTGTGTGGATGTACGGCTTTTAAAATTCACACAAAATCATATTTGTCTTTGTTGTTGACCACAACAACAACAGAAAGTCACCTGACTGCAGGCGCTTTAGCTTTAGCATGCTCATTTACTCAGCCTTAAAGTCACGTGACGTGATCCGTGTGCACGTTGTCCTGCTGATAAACCGACGATTTGATCTGGATATATTTCGCAATTAATGATCGAAAAGCAAAGCAGGCTGCAAATTGTACTGCGTGAAAATATCACTAGGAGAAATTACGCCATTTTCCTGTAAAATACGCGTAACCTGATAAAACATCTGTACACATTTAAACCGTATCTCAAACACTCGAATGTATCCGCGAGTGTGGAGCCGTGAAGTGAGCGAGAAACCGAGAAACTGCCATATATATGAGAGAGCAGTTCACTTCAGCGAGCACTGAGCGCGCTCATCGGGGTGCACGCATCTGTCATGGTGCAATTCGCACTCATTTTTTATGCTATTAAACCATTTGAAACATTTGTGGTGTATCTCAGACACCTTGACTTCCTGTTTCAAAAGGAAATACATGAACATACGGAATCAAATCCCACCTCTCATAGCTGTTGGGTGATTTACAGGAGTCTGGAGTTGAGCCTTCAGTTACCAAACATCATTTTTGTTGTGCATCATGTTACACACACGTACAAAGTAAAAGTTAGTCAAGGTCAGTGAACCTCAAGGTTTTTTTTTTCCTCTGTAATGTGAAAAAAATGTCACAAAATGACAGAATGAGCCAAAAATACAGCTAAGAGGTGATTTGAGCAGCACTTGGGTGGCACACGGCCCTCAATCTCACATCTGAATGCAGAACTGAAAGAAAAGCAGTCAGCTAATGTACTTTAAATGCCAGGTTACTTAAAGCGCTCGACTGTACCGAGCACTAATTCACACGAAGGTGTTTCTGACTAACCGCGCGGCCGCAGATGATTATACACTGCGCTTCAGCTGGAATAGAATCGAGCCCTGATTTCTTTGGCTTTTTTCACCTTTTTTGCTTAGAATATCATTAATATTTGCATGGTTAAAGTTCTTACTTTTACTTTTAGTGCCTGTTAGGAACTGCTTTAAATATTTTATTTCTCTTTAGTTCTTTTTTTGTTGTTTATAAAGAATAAAATTCTGCTATCATGGCACACGGTACATCATTTTCTTAACTGAAACCGAACTCTTACTTAGGAATTCTTCTGTCTCTTGATATAACATTTTATATTTTATCCGTTAATATGTCGTACTGTTGCTTTAAAGAGCAGTGCTGTTGAATTCTGGATTCTGATTGGTCAGGAGACGTAGCTTCATTTCATAACAGTGGCTCTAACAGTTTGCTCTGATACGTTATCGTTTCTATAGTAACAGCCCTTTCACAGGGACTTGTACCGTGGACGCTCCACATGAACAGATTAAAAAACACGTGTAATAGTTGCTATGGTGACATTTTCTGTAAGGAGACATTTATTTAACATGTATGGAAGGAGTCTCCAGTGTCAGAGGTAAAGATAGAGTTCAGGACAGAGGAGTTACGCTTTGCGATTTCTCGGCAACAAGCTGACAAGCTGTTTTGTTTTTTTTTGTCTTTTTAACTTCACGAGAGAGAAAAACAGAGAGGCTGGAGAGAGAACGACAGTTTATAGCTGCTATAGCATAAGGGAGAACAGGAAGTAACCTGCTTTTCCGAGTTCCGAACGTATGATCCGTGGAGATGATCCATGAGCAGGACAGCTGTGCATCAGTATTCCACACCATGTTTGCTTCCTCAACACGACACACTCAGAGGGTGGATTTGAAACACAGTGGTATGGAGGCTGTGTGTGTGTGTGTGTGTGTGTGTGTGTGTGTGTGTGTGTGTGTGTGTGTGTGTGTGTGTGTGTGTGTGTGTTTTCACTGATCTGCGTCACAGAAGCAGCTCACACTGAGCCCTTACACGCCATTAAAAAAAATAAAAAAACGAAAGAAAACGTTCACCTCGGAGCTAACGTGTGTGTCCTGCAGATGGCTCCAAAGCATGACTGCACATCATGGGGTGGCAGATGTGCAGCACAGCTGGAAATGAGGTCGGAGTTATGACGTCATGACAGTGTTTTTTGCACTTTTTTGCTAAAGTGAATGTGGATTTAAGCCTGTGTACTGTGTGTGTGTGTGTGTGTGTGTGTGTGTGTGTGTGTGTGTGTGTGTGTGTGTGTGTGTGTGTTAGACGTCAGGCTGCCTGAGGCTAAGCGTCCTCCATTGAGAGGATGAGCCTGCACTTTAATGAAACCTCTAAACCAGCCTCTTGATAAATGAGCATCTTTCCGACAGGTTTATTTTCTGCCTGTCTCGGGCTTTTCTCTGACTCCATCTGTGAAAATGAATATGCGTGATTACGCTCAACAAAAAAAAAAAAAAAAAAGGAATTTGATACGTTATTATAAGTCATTCTCTGTAACCCGTGCACAAAGGGGTGGCATGTTGGGCGAGCTTTTCACCACGGTGATATCACTGAGAGCGCACGCTGCTATTGATTCACTCTGAATGAAACGCTGGTTAAGAATTTCACCGTTTGTAGGTTTTAGTGGCGTTCCCTACCGAAGCGATCATTATTCCCCAGGACGCGGCTCTGGATTTGGAATACTAACACAGCTGAATATGATCAGGTCCAATCCTACAAGGTTGCCAAGTCCATGGATTTGAATCCTGAACTCTTCATACAGATGGTGGTGTTGAGTTTGTGGTACTGGATATGTTCCACACTGATCTCTGTATGAGCTGTATATGAACTGTCTATGAGCTGTGTATGAGCTCTGTATAAGGTGTGTATGAGCTGTGTATGGGCTCTGTATGAGCTCTGTGTGAGCTCTTTATGACCTGTGTTTGAGCTGTGTATGAGCTGTGTATGAGCTCTTTATGACCTGTGTGTGAGCTGTGTATGAGCTGTGTATGAGCTCTTTATGAGCTGTGTGTGAGCTGTGTATGAGCTCTTTATGACCTGTGTATGAGCTGTGAAATGAGCTGTGTATGAGCTGCATGTGAGCTGTGTGTGAGCTGTGTATGAGCTCTTTATGACCTGTGTGTGAGCTGTGTATGAGCTGTGTGTGAGCTGTGTATGAGCTGTGTATGAGCTGTGTATGACCTGTGTATGAGCTGTGAAATGAGCTGTGTATGAGCTGTGTATGAGCTGTATGTGAGCTGTGTATGAGCTGTGTATGAGCTGTGTGTGAGCTGTGTATGAGCTGTGTATGAGCTGTGTATGAGTTGTATGTGAGCTGTGTATGAGCTGTGTATGAGCTGTATATAAGCTGTATATGAGCGGTGCATCCCTCTTGTCCATGTCTGTCTCTCTCTCTTTTTCTTTTACTTTTAATGTAAATCATTGTTATTAATAATTAATTCATTAATAGTTCATTAATTACTAATGTTATGAGATGTTTTGTACTCTGCATTCTCTCTCTCTCTCTCTCTCTCTCTTCTTGCTTTTCGCTCTCTCTCTCTCTCTCTCTCTCTCTCATTTCTATCCCCTTTTCCCCCTGAGTAGTGCTCAACTTGCTCTGCAATGTTTTTGCCGCATTTGTTCAGTGTTGGCTGGAAATTTGCATTGAATGGCTTGTTGTTTTTTTTCCCCACTCTGTCCATGTACACACACACACACACACACACACACACACACACACACACACACACACACACACACTCTCTCTCTCTCTCTCTCTCTCTCTCTCTCTCTCTCTCTCTCTCTCACACACACACACACACACACACACACACACCTTTTTCTCTTTTTTTTCCTCATGCTGATGTGCTTTGTTTCTTTCACCTGTACTCTGAAAACACACACACCCTCCCTCCTTCTCTCTCCCTCTCTCTCTCCCTCCCATCCTTTCTTGCTTTTCGGTCTCTCTCTCTCTCTCTCTCTCTCTCTCTCTCTCTCACACACACACACACACACACACACACACTCGCGCGCACGCACACACACACATGCTCGCGCGCTCATTGCCGAGCTGCTGGTTGGAAGTGCGTCAAGGCTCCGACTAAAACCAACAGCGCAGCAGCAGCGCGCGCCCAGGGAGAGACAGATAGAGAGAGAAAAGAAGGCAGAAAAAGAGAAAGTGTGTGCGTGTGTGTGTGTGTGAGTGTGTATGAGTTTATGCACGTGAGGAATGAACCTAGATTGTATCCGCAGGTTTTTTCTATTTTTCTTTCTTTCTTTCTTTTTTTAAGGACGAAGGCTGCGTTTTTTTTGTTTTTTTTTGGAAACGGAGTTTGCTCGCTTCGTGTGAAAGTTTTTTCATTTCTTTTTTTTATCTCTCTTCTTCTGGAACGCAGGCCACATTTTCTTCTCATTTTCTTGTGAGTGAGTCAAATTCTTGGGTCATGAGCCCCGGAAATTATACGCCGCTTTAATTGACGGCGCACGTGCGCGTCCGTTCCTGCGTCCTCCGTGTAAAAATTCCGCACGCACGCGCGCAGTGAAGGCTGGGAGAGCACCGGCGGCGGCAGCGGTAGTGGTGGTGTTGGTGGTGGTGGTGTTGGTGGTGGTGCGTCCTAGCCATGGGGCTTTCTCCATCATGAGAGAGCCCCCCTGTCCGTCCCCACTGTCTGCGTTGCGACTCGGACGTGCGTCATGCGTCCTAGCAGAGCGGAGCGGCGGCCCGCGGGCGGCTTCGGCTCCGTCTCCGTCTCCGTCTCTGTCTCCACCTCCCGGGTATGGATGTGGTCTCTGACCTTGGGATGTATCGCTGGTTCGGTGTGGAGC
This sequence comes from Pangasius macronema, assembly GCA_037577455.1. Lineage (NCBI taxonomy): Eukaryota > Metazoa > Chordata > Actinopteri > Siluriformes > Pangasiidae > Pangasius > Pangasius macronema. Next base: position 24,953,704 of record CM074954.1, read on the forward strand.
TCGTCCTCGTCCGCGAGGTACAACGGGAACTCCGTGGCACCCGCCGGGCGTCCTGTGGCGTCCACCTCGCACGCGCACTCGGAGCGGGACTCACATGTCCTCCACTCGGCTCCCGTCTCCATCTACCGCTCTTCAGCGTCTCTCAGGAGCGGCCACGGTGAGTCCCTCAACCTGGGCTTGCTCACTGATTACGGAGCAGCTGCGTTAAGCTGATTGTCTCATGTCTTTATCAGTTTATCAAGTGTTGAGCTGTTTTTTTTATTTATTCATTTACTCTTGACTTCTTTCTCACAATCCTTCCAGTACACTTGAGCCATTGAACGCACACTGTAATGTCTTCACAGCTTCACAGCTTGCCAGGGTTTGATATTTTCTTCTTCTCTTTGGATGAGCATGGTTGGACATTTAGAAACATGCTTTCTAATAGTGTGATGGTGTGATGATGTGATGGTGCACTCTCAGAAATAAAGGTACTGAAGGTTTTTTTGTATACCA